>BGNK01005329.1:0-40096 GCA_003297005.1 Symbiodinium sp. clade A Y106
AACAAATAAAGACAAAGTTTGCCAAATACGAACATAAATAAGGTTTTGGGCCCTTTACATATAAGCCCTGTTGATCTAATCCCTGTTGTTCTGGTTCGGCGCAAACGGTTAAGGATACAGGGATCCTTAAAGTGGTCTGTAAGGGATCTAGACTAAGGTTTCCTTAGTTCTTTCGGGAGGGGTTCTTGTTAAGGATTTAATTTAAGTTGCCATGAAAAAGAAAGCATATTACCACTATTTACTGTAGATCCCTATTATGGTAACTTAACTTAAACTCCTTAACAAGAACCCAGGGAAGGGGTTTAGAGATTCAATCGTTGAGGAGTTGGGGTTTGGGTTAGTAGCGGAGTAGGCAACCTTCAACCTTTTGGGTTGTATATAACGCTACCATAATTGAATAGGTTAACCTTTTTTGGGCATTTTCGGGCTAGGGTACTCAGCCCCTAAGGGGGGGTTTAGGGTTTAGAGCCGGTGTTTCTACATTGTATACAACAAGAGACATGTGGGAGTTTCCGAAAATTAGGGGACCCTAATATAGTACCCTAAATAGTAGAATCCTTATAATATATTATAACGACCCCAAAATAAGGTACCCCTAATTTTCGGAAACTCCCGTGTAAACTCTTGTCACCATATTATCGGTCTCTACCAAACACGCTTTCCACGGCTATAGAGGGTGTTAACAACCATCCTGTTTTAAGAACCATCTTTTTGAAAAAACCTCTTTTTTTTTAAACCCTCTTCTGCCAGCATTCTAAAGACTTTGCCTCCCTGCTGCACGCTGGAATCTTCAGCCGCACAAGAAGCGAGCAATGTCTCTCTAGGCACTAAAACATAGAAGCCCTAATTATGTAAGTCCTTAGCGCCTGAAGCCCCCTCCATAGGGGTGTAGTGTTTCAGGAGTTGGGTCCTAAGCCCTGCGCCTCCGTCGTGGCCTCTTTGGGTTCCCTGCCCTTGTGTAGCTTAGACATATCCTAGGTATCGATGCGATAATTTTAACTTCCCTTATTGTTTAATATAGAGCCCTAATTGTAAAACAAAATTGGGGATTGTTGAAATCGACACGTAGAATTGCATTTAGGATTTAGGGTTGAGGAGGTGGATGGAGGTGGTGGACCGGAGCATTGGCGGCTTGTTTCTGCACCCTATACCCTTGTCATCGAAACGTCACGAGCCCCGCGACCTTTAACCCCAAACTTTACCAAAACGCTAGACCCTAGACCCGAAACCCTGAACCCTAAAGCCCCAAAGCCTGAAACCCTAAACCCTAAAGCCCTCAAACGCGGAGAGGCCTACACGCGCGATGACTCAGGACCCCTCTGGGAGTGCAGACAAGACATCGACAGGCCCGGCGGCATCCAAAGACGGCTCATCATAGAAGCTTGAAGAGTTCTCAATGTTTGCTGTTCTTAAGGTTCCTGGTATACTATCCGACAACCCGTATTCTATAATCATTACGATGCCTATATGGCACGAACTTAGCGCGGACACATGGTTGCGGGCTAGGGCGGCTAGAATATAAAATATGGAGAGAGGCCCTTGTGTGTTTAATGTGTCGTAGATGGTTTTTGTTCAGGAAAGTGCTGCTGACTGTAGTCTTACAGAAGTAGATTGGCCTCAGCTGCTTTTTGCAAAAGCCTTCATCTTTCAAAAAAATGCTAAGAAACACAAGAGGAGTCGTCGTCGTAGTAGTAGCAGCAGTGGCAGCGGTTCCGGCAGCAGCTGTCGGCCCTGTCGGCATCATGAACGAACATTGGTGGATGTAGGGTCTAGGGCTTAGGCTCATCTACAACCCGACCTGTCCCATGCACCCTCCCCCGACCTCCCACTCATCCCAGCCTCACTCCCTCACTCGCTCACTGCCCACTCACTCACTCACTCACTCAGTCACTCTCTCTCGCTCTTTCTCTCACTCTCCTTCTTCTGGTCTTCATCATGTGGACTCGAGGGAGAATAGGCGAATAGGTGTTGATGCTGGGGTGCTGTAGGGTTTCATCTCAAGGCATCCTTGGTGCTTAAGGCATCACTGCTTAAAGAGTTTGGGTTATTTCGATGTGGTACGTAGTTCCAGAACATTAAGGGGCCCAAAATCCACAGTAGGAGGAGCACTGGTAAAGGTACCCCTATCCTCAAGAAACCAATTTTGAAAAATGAAGCCGCACAGGGTTTTTGGATCCCTGTTGTTTCCAGCCCAGAGCTCAAGAGCCCAGAGTTGTCGTGCAGCCTCCTGAAATGCGAGGACGCCTGGGCGACGTGTGTCGGGTTTACAGGGTTTAAGGAAACCCTGCTCCTGCACCACCATGATTCTAGCATCCCTCTTCTCCGTTTAGGGTTTCTTCTTGATCAGGCATCTGCGAAAGGCCTTCCAACTGCCAGTAAGAGTATGAAGCCGCAAACCCTCAACCCGTAATCCTTCGCCCTGAGCTGCCCACAAACGCTGAACATTCAAGATTACTATTACTATTACTATTTCTATAGACTATTACTATTGCTATTATTACTATTACTAATGGCATGTCAACGGAAGCCGGCAGCCTGAACCTCGCAAGCGAGGCTGATCGAAAAAGCTGAGCGGGCCTTCAACCAGGTCAGACATTGGTCAAAATTTCGGCTTCAGGGCCTCAGGCTCCACTTCAGGGTTTAAGGGTTTAGGGGTTTGGGGTTCAGTTTTTGGAGGTGTTTCGAGGTTAGTTGCTTGGGTCGATGGTCCAAGGTTTTGGTGATTTTGTTTTAGAGATGCTTTGATTTCGAAGGCTTTCGGGTTACCCATAGGCTCCATAGTAGTTCCTTTTGGGGATTACTGTATAGGACTCTAAATATGAACCACAAAAAGGAACTACTATGGAGCCTCTAGGTATAGTGTAGAGTCCACTACGGCGCTAGGTCAATGCCCTTCAGTTCACTGCGCAATGGGGCCTGTAACCTGAACAGTCATGTGAATCCGCAGGGTCATCGATGCGGCGTTGGTAGCATTAGTTGCAGCAGTGATCTATAAATCACTGGACGGCATTCTTGCAACAGAAAACTCGATAAACGCAGCAAGCATGCGAAAAGGAAGAACAAAACAACGGTAATTGTAACAATAGTGGAACTAGTTTTATAGGGCAGTCGCAGTCATCATGCTCCGGTAACTGTTGGGCAGAAGCAGCTACAATCTCAACAGCCTTAGTGTTTTCGATAGTCGTAGGAGTCAGAACAGTGATAGATAGTTAGTGCTGGTATGAGGGTAAGCTCGCAGTACAAGTGACAGGAACAATGACAGCCTTCTCTGGGAATGTATAGGGTTATAAGGGAATAACGCACAACGTTCCGAAGTTGCATGATACAGAGGCTCGCCAAAGGACCGGTACTGGTTCTTGGGGTTTCTTAGTGCACGATTGTTTGAATACCCTCCCGCCTCCCACACATACACACACACACACACACACGCCCACGCCCACGCCCACGCCCACGCACACGCACACGCACACGCACACGCACACACACACACACACTTGAAAGATGAAGGCTTCGATATATCATGCTCGCAAAGGCGTTCCCTGAACTCCGAGACCCTGAGCTCTCTCACCAAGAACATAGCGAACCGAAGCGGCTCCAGGAGTTTAGCTAGGGGTTAGGGCTCAAGGGGTGTCACTGGGGTTTGGGGTTAGGGCTCCAGGGGGTTTCGAGGTTAGGATCCAGAGGTTTAGGATTCTCAGATTTACTCCAAGCGCGTAGCCTGCTCCGGAGACCTTTATGGAGCAGACAGCCCGAGGAATCCAACCTCCTGTTGGCAGTCATTTGGGAGGGATCAAACCAAGAATTGTAGCTATACAATAATATAGGATCTATAATGATAATATTAACAATAAAAAGAATAATACTTCTGAAGGACCCTTCACTAGATCTCACGTTTGCAGCGCTTGCGAGTTTGGTGTGGCTTTGCGTTCTGCTCGGCATGCTCGACTCGAGCCCGTGTGAGAGTACGAGGGACCTAGTGATGATGATACAGATGCGTCCATGAGTCGAGCCTCTGTGGCAATCGCATGGAGAAGATCTGCAGATTCACTCGGTAATATACGTGCTTCGTGAGGACATGAGCACTTGCTGGTACACATCGATCACGTGCAGTGGTAACACGGTTCTTTGCCTGTATAGGTGCCACCATCAAATCAACAGCAGGTATCCCTACATCTCGAAGCCAGTATAACAACACCCAGGCCGAATATCCTACAAAGCCTTAGCTGCGGAGGCTGGCTTCTACGGCTGGCTTGCCTTTGTGAAGACGAAGATCTTGCCAGCAGTGCATGAGAGGTCCCTTTCCTGAAGTTCTTATCCCCTCCCAGCCTGCAGACAGGTTTCAGGCAGCCTTACAGGCAGAACCCATCCGAAAACCCATACCCAAAAAGCCTCTAAACCCCAGGCTTCTATTTAGAGGGCTACACCACGAAGCCTGAAGCTCCGGATGATCATCCTGCCACCTTCAATGCCTGCATACTACTGCTGCAAATGATCTTTGCTATTGAGACGGCGGCTTAGGGCCGGCGGCCTTTCCTTAAACATTGATGTTTGAGGACGGAGAGTGGAGGCAATAAGTTGGGTTCGGCTTGCTAGGCACAAAGATAGCTTAGGTGCTTTCTGTGTACCCTTCTCCTCTCGGTTGGCAGTACCAGCACGGCTGAAAGCTCTGAATAAGTCAACATCTAGCTTGCGTTAAGATTGAGACCGGACGGGCCACTCCTACCCGCTACCTAGGCCCACACAAGTAGGTAAAATGATGGCCCAACATCCATAAAAAAGGCTATTTCTCTAGAAGCTTTCAGGGTCCAAGTAAAGCCTAAGCCCTAAACCCTAAACCCGACAGGTGCATGCTCAGGGCCAGGGTTCGTAGAGATTTCAAGGTGTCGAGGCCTGGCCGCTTGGGGTTTCGATCGTTTGCTTCTTGCAGCGGCTCTCGTTCCTCTTGTACTTTAGGGGCCTTTATAATTACCAATACTATTTTGGGGGCTCCTTTACAAGGCTCCGTTAAGATAGGGGCATAAATAGTTACCAATACTATTTTGGGGGTTCCTTATTGTAAGTATAGTATATATTCCGCCACAAAACGCTGTTCATTAAATTAGGGCCCCGACATTAACTACCTTATGCTTCCGGTCCAGGTACCTTATTATGGGGTCCTTACGGTGTCTAGGGCTCTAGCTATAAGGTCCTTGCAAGCAGGGTTACAGTTTCATATCCCCAAAGCCCTTGTGACATAGTACAGGACTCGTATGCGCATAGTTTTCAGACGAATTCAAGAAAGTATATACAACATATCACCCTATTCTAATCATAGAGGCCCCTGACGAAACGGTTCTGGCACCCGTTTAAAACTCCTGGAGCAAGGAGCCATATACCCTACACCCTAAACTCTGAACCCTAAACCCTAAACCTCAAACCCTAAGCCCTAAACCCTAAACGCTGAACGCTAATCCCTAAATTCTAAACCAAACCCTCAACCCATTAAGGCTCCTATATGTTTCCCCCTGGCTGCAGGTTCCGAGAGAAGGAGGAAGATCAGTGGAGAGTGGCAGAAGCTGAGGACGCGGGTTGGGCATTGGGGCTCAGGGTTTTGGTTTTAGGGTTAGGGTTTAGGGCAAAGAGAGTTTAGGATTACAGGGTTCAGGATTCAGGGTTCAGGGCTCAGGGTTCAGGGTTTTGGGTGTAGGGTTTAATCCTTTGGGTGGGGGCTTTATGGTAATCCATGCATGCTATCTGCTGGCTTCCGGTGTGTGTGTGAGTGTTGGTTAGCTGTGGTTGAACTGACTCTGGCATACTTTGGGGCGTGAGGGCTTTGACACAAACCCTCAACCACCCTGAACCCTTACCCCTCGGCCGGCACAACCCTTAAACCCTAGACCCTAAAGGCAGGGCAGGGCAAGCCCTGCCCTGCCCTGCAGCTGGCAAGCGAGAAGAAATAGAAAAGAGACCATGGAATGAGTTTGGGCCTAAGCCCTACAAGGAATAAGTTTGGGTGGTTTGGCCGCCTTTTACGGCGTGGGGTGGGAAAGTTAAAAGAAAAGAGCCATCTACAATCAGGCTCCAATGACCAGTCCGTCATTTTACGATCCACTCGACATTACACTATCGCAAGAAAATCCCGCTTGTGCGACACTCTACGGCAAACCCTAAACCCTAGACCCTAAACCCTACCCTAACCCTAACCCTAAACCCTCCCCAAACTCAAGGCTTAGGCCGCCCACCTCCGTGGGTGGGGCGCTTAATCGATGGCGCAGTGCGACCCAATACGCCAGACCGCCTCTCCACAGCCATGGGGACGGTAGCACCCACGATAGCGTCTGGGCTTCCCTGCCCCTACAAGGAATAGGTTTGGGTGGTTTGGCCGCCTTAGACGGCGTGGGGTGGGAAAGTTAAAAACCAAAGAGCCATCCATAATCAGGCTGACCAGTCGTCATTTTACGACGCACTCGCCATTACACTATCGCAAGATATTTCTGCTTTGCGCCAGCCTTAAACCCAAAGCCCTAACCCGTTAGACCCCAGACTTGTCAGGCAGCTTGGGATGCGCTGCGCCCGGCAAACTCGGTAGCTGCCTCCGGCAAGTTGGCTTCCTGGCGGGAACTGGAGGGTTAGGGTTTAGGGTTCAGGGTTCAGCAGCTCCGGATCGAGCAGTATTATGGTAACGTTGTATTTAGGGTTTTGATATAACACCGACCCACCCAAAGTATCCCATAACATTAAGAAAATACACTTCAACCATATAGGTCGGTTCAACAGTTTCTATTCAACAATGACCTGTCTACTTTGGTTCGCATTTCTATTTTCGAGTCAGACGACAAATTTTGGGGTTCGGACTGTTACTTTGGGGTTCCGACTATCGTTCTGTGGTTCGGACTACCGGGGCCCTCAACGAACCCCTTAAAGGGAATTCTGAACGGAACCCTAAAAGGAACCCTGAACGAACCCTAAACGGAAAGAACCCTAAGCGGAGACTTAAAGGGAGCCTTAAACGGAACCCTAAACGGAGGGAACCCAAACGGAACCCTAAAAGGAACACTAAACTCTAAACGAACCTTTCACGGAAAGAATCCTGAGCGGAGACCTAAAAGAAACCCTAAACGGACCCAGGGAATCCTAAACTGAACCCTAAAAGGAACCCGAAACGAACCCTAAGCGGAAAGAACCCTAAGCGGGGAACTGGAGGGTTAGGGTTTACGGGTAGGGGGTTTCGGGTTAAAGGTTTAGGGTTTAGGGGGTTTAGGGTTTAGGGCACTAAGGTTGAGGGTATATGGTAATATGGGGTTTAGTGTTTCGGGCTACGAGTTTAGGGTAAAGGGTTTAAGGTTTTGGGTTGAGGGTGAGGTTAAAGCACATGAACATGGCTCTTCGATATATTTGTAGAAGGAGTTTAAGGTTGTAACATTGTAGGGCTAAACATACGGTAGGGCGACCATAGGGATGTGAACTTCAATGCTTCATATTGTGTGTGCTTTTCTGGGCTCCTATAGGCCGTAGGTGCGTGATGTCCTCCCCTACCACGGGCGTATACGCGCCACCAACCTGCAGGTTGTTTAAATTCGAATCCCATGTTAGGCCGTACAATTTTAGAAAGGGACCCTTCAAAAACAGAACTACACATTCAGAGTTCTTAAGCAAGGCAGCTGCTTCACGTTAATTCAGAGAAGCGGGAGCTGCTGTTCATTAGCAGCTTAAATCATAATCATGAGTAAGCAAGAGTAACTTTTTCATATATATATATATAGTCATATATAGTAAAGTATAGTACTACTAAGTAATGGTAATGGTAATACTAGTAGTCGCCTTGGGCACTGCCGCTTCCGCGGGGTTTCGGTTTCTAGCTGGGTTTCAGTTTCTAGCTCAGGCATGTTAAGGTTTATGTGCTTTGGCCCACCTGGGTTGAACTAGAAACCCCTGCTGGGTCCGAGTGTGAATACTTGTGTCGCACGTCTTGGGCCGGGCCGACTGCAGAACGCTAGACCCATCTCATCTTCGCCCGCCTAAACATAAACCTGAATCCCTTGCCCCGAGCCGTACAGCGTGAAGTCCTGTACTTAAAGGATCATAGGACATAGGACTTACAGTAACCAGGGTTATACATAAGGTAACTGTACCTATAATCACTTTTCGCCCCAATTAAGGATTATCTTAAACCCTAAACCCTCAACCGTCGGTTACTGCATTTATAACCTCACTTACTAACCCTAGGGATCTAAGGACTCATATATTAAGGCTTTTGAGCCCAAAGACCATACTATATAAGGCTTTTGGGCTATTTTGATCCCTAGGGTAAGACTCCTGATCCCCCAAGTACGTTCATGAGATCTCGAATGCGAGGAAAAGTTGGTGGAGCTGCTGGAGGAGTTTCAAGGTGCCATAAGAGCAGAGAACGTGGTGGGTTCTTGAAACTGGCTATACTATAGGGGCCTTAACAATTCGAATAGGGTTTTCGCGTATATTATACTATACTTAATAAAAACTAGCTTCTTCAGGACACTAGACTTGAATATGGATAATGTGGATCGATCCTGTGAGGCAGCATTGATATTAGTACCCTGTTTCAAGCCCTACTGCAGAGATGCGGAATGAAATCCTTGCGACCAGTGGTCGTTTGCAGATACATGACCCTAAACCCTACTTAAACCCAAACCTGCACACCTTGTTACCTTATTGTGTCCTTGGCTTACAGAAGTGCTAGACCAACTGGTTTCGGTAGTTGCACGGCTTCCCGGTGCCCATGTTACCGTTAATGTAGACCTCTGTTATTACATACTATCTGGGCCTGCGGCCTAAATAGCTACCTATACTATTTTGGGGGGTGCTTTATTATAACTGTAGTACAATGGGCTCCAAAACCCTATTCTAAATATTAAGGCCCCTATATCACATATCCTCTTTCTTTCAATGCCTTGCTATTAGGATCCGTACTCTAAGTCTTTATGCACGCAGGAAGGTTTATTAGTCAGGGCCCCACAGTACAAAACCCCGGTAGAACCCTTCAACATATCATCATAGCCAGCTGTATAAAAGCCTGAAAGACACCACTCTCGGCCTGTAGGTTTCTCATTGAACCATCAGAATCGATTCCTTAAGCATGGGACAAACCCGCAGCGCCGAAGAAGCCCAACTACACAATCTGATACCCGAGAGACTCCACAGTCATCCACAGCCAAAAGCACCGTTGTCTAACCCTGAGTGATATCGATGCCTCCGAGGTGCGGAAAACGATGCGAACCGGATTCTGGTGTTCGTGGCCCAGGCAGGAGTCTGCCCCCAAAGAGCCAGCCAGCATTGCGTTCCTCAGGAGTTATTGTCACTGTTACTATTCTATAACAAATCAGAAATCTCGTAGAGCAAATATACATAAGCAATGGAACTAGAAATATAGACAAGCACATGTTTATACATGTGTATATATATGTTTATACATATACATACATATGCACATAAACAAGTCGATGTGTGTATACATGAACATGTATATGTTTATGTTTGGGCGGTTAGCTTATAGCAGTGTGAGGAGTTCTCTGCTGCGGCCAGCCTGAGACAGGCTGTGGCAAGCCCACCATTCGGAGATGTACCAAGTTCGGTGGGAGGGCTTCTTAGATGCGGTGCCAAGGCTGTTGGGATTCGGAGCTTCGCGACTGCAATTCCTGGGGATGCACTCGGAGCAGGTGAACAACAATAAGGTCTCTGTGCTGTCAGAATCTAGCATTCGTTGATCAATGAGTAACCAACACTGAAGAGCCACTACTCCCAATCCACAGCCGTCAATACAGCACCAGATGCTTTGATCAGTAGCACTCGCGTTGTTGCTATCATGCTGTGAACATGCTGTATTGACCCTGCGTAGGCCCAGCAGCAACGGTGCAATAGTTTATCCCTGTCAGGTCGATGATGCGTATTCGCTTGCAGTGACCATCAACCGCTATCTCGACAAACCTGTCGCCAAGCACCCTTGCACGCAGTCAATAAATAGATGCTCGTGGGAAGGTGTAGTTGTCACTGCCCGTAATGATTATTGTTGTCGTAGCCTAGACGTTATCAACGTTCCTATATGTCATGCGACCAGCAGCATTAGTACAACAGAAAGCAGGGTATTCACCATACTAGAAGCACCGTCGTATTTGCCTGCTATGCTCGTATTCTGCCAGCACAGGTCTCGTAGAGGGTTTTCGGTAGCCCTGGGCCGCTTTACCGAATTCCTTGCGCGGGGGGGTGTCCGAATGGGCAACGGTGCCTCTACTTAAAGGATCATGGGACTTAGTAACTAGGGTTATAAATAAGGTAACTATACTTACAATTACTTATAACCCCAATTAGGGTACTTATAACCTTACTTACTAAGTCCCCTGATCCTCCAAGTACCAGCGAGTTGAGCCAGGCTTCCTCAGAGCAGGTCGCAGCCGTTGCTTCTGGCTTGCCTTCCTCACAACGAGAGTGCAGGAGGCTTTGCGGATAATGGCTCCCAGGCTTAGGAACGAGGATGGTGAGCTGTCCAGCTACTTTGCGAGAGGATATGGAGAGGGAGAATGCTGCAAGGGACAAAGATATACGCATGCCTTTGACCTGCGCGGTTTAGGAGATGGAATTTGCAAGGACCCACTCACACTCTATCTTCAGAGCTATTTGCATCTCTGCTTGATGAAAGGGCCCACTTCGGGAAAGGTCTGTATGCCAGCCAGCACGAGCCCGCTGTCTGGAACTCCCGCACGTGCATCCTGCTGAACAACTACAGCAACGGTGATCCCCTGCGTGACCCGCTAGATGCAGAGGGTGCTCAACGGGTCAGGGAGTGGGGTGATGAGAACGGCACGGGCACCGGCTTTCGGTTCGGGGTTTAGGGTTTCTGGTGCAGGGTGTTAGGGTGTGAGGTGGTGGACCGGAGGACTTTTGGGTTTTGGGTTGTATTTGTAAGGACTGAGTGTCTGTGTTTCGGCATACCACATCACAGTCTGCAAGACATGCAGCCCTGAACTCTGAACCCTAAACCCTAGACTCTCTGACTCTAGATGATTCATCTCTCAGCTGTCATGAAGATTTCTAATTCCGCCGCAGTCCGAGGAAAGAGTTTTTGCACACCTGAGGAACGGTTAAGTTGTTGAAATTGGAATCAGCCTCCACCCCTCGATGCTGACCGTAAGCCTTAAATTCTAAGACTAACCCGAATCTAAACCCTGAAACCCCAAACCCGAACACTTAGACCCTTGTGACCACTAGGAATCGGAGGTTCGGGGATTCCAGAGGCTAGGGTTCCTTCTAAGGGTTGCTAAAAGGGGGATGAGGGATCGGGTTTAGGGTTGTCGTTCTTACGGCTTATGGTCTAGAAATCTTTTGAAATGGGTGTTAGGGCTTCAAGTTTAGTGTTTGAGCTGGGGTTCCAAAGTTTAGGGTCCCGAATTCAGGGTTTAGGGTTCTGAGCTCGGACTCAAGGAGAGTATGCCCTAAACTCTAGACCCAACTCCCTGCACCATAAACCGAAGCCAAAAAAATCAAAAGGCTGATCCTACGGTGTAGCCTTCGTTTTCAAGGGCCTCGCAACGAGACTCACAGGTTCTTCATGCTTCTTCGTACTGCCGTAGCTTGCAGGAGCCCTTCGTTTAGCCCTGAACGCTGTGCAGACCTAGTTTCAATACCATAAACCCTGAAGCACGAGATGCAAGCGGCTGCAGCGCCAAGTGCCACAACCGTGAACCCCAAGTACAGCAATCAATCCCTGCACCGTAGTTATGCAGGTTCAGGGTCTTGTATCGATTTGGCATGAGGCACCGTGGCGTTCCTCGAAAATCCAGCATTCCCACCAGAGACAAGCCAGCCCCAATTAGGATGCATCAGCTGATTTGAAGCGGTGTATTACAATGCACCGTAATTTCTGATTCGTGTATGTCTGTGCATCGGTGCAGGTATATGTGTATGTGCGCGTTCGCGTAAGCAAGTGTATGTACGGATGGATGTATTGATGTATGTAACGTATGTATGCATGTATGTATATATGTACATATGTACATGTACAGGTGTCCATGCATGTATGTTTGTACGTAATTACGTACGTAAACAGATAGACAGACGAGCATACAGACAGCCAGGCAGGCAGGCAGGCAGGCGCGCAGGCGCAGGGAGCAGGCAGGCAGACAGACATGTATGTGCATTTTGCTGCGTGCACATGTCAACACACGTACACATGACAGATTTTCAAGATCTCACCATTTCAGAGTCCATCTTGGTGCAGGGGCAAGAGAAGGTCATCATGCTGCTAGACGTTTAAATAGGGGCAGCATCCGTGGTAGTTGTGAAGAGAGGTTACCAGGTTACCAAGTTAAGCAGACATTCCGTACACCTGTAAGTCTCAAGCGGCTGCGGGTTAGTTAAAATCCCCTAGACACCTAGATCTGTGTAGGCAAGCCAGAAACGTTCTCTTCACCTAACCCCGGAGCCGATGTGCTACACGAAGAGAAGCCAGCTCCGCCCCAAATCCTACTCCCTGAGCGCTTGCTGAACCAGATCTCCAATTCTTAAATTGCAAACTAAATATCCAATCCCTACTTACAAGCTCTTAAACTTCCTAACACCTTGAGATCCAAAGTCCTCAGGTATCTGAGTGGCGTGAACTCCATGACACCAGCAGAGCAGCAGAAGGACGGATCGTTTGAAGTATGGGGGGCTTCTTACACTAAGGATCTTTCGTACGGGAGGGTGGTGGGAGGGTGGCGGGCGGGGGGGAAGTTTGCAGAGCTTCGTCAGGTGAGGGGTTTCTTTTGGGGTTTCGATGGTCACGTACGTATGTATGTATGTATATATATATATAGATATTATACTATACTCGACTATATTATATTATACTATACTATATTATATTGTATTACATTAAACTTTATTATATACACAGATATATGTGAATTTAAAGCCGTATGTATGTATGTATTTATGTATGCATGCACGCATGTATGTATGCATGTATCTAGCCACCTATCATCTATCTATCTATCTATCTATCTATCTATCTGTGTTGTTTGTGACGTTTGGCGTTCATACGGCTTCATTAGGTTTATACGAGTTTTGGCAGAAATTAGGATCGATTGTTATCGGTTGTAGGCAAGATACGAGGGCCTAGAATATCTTGAAATTAAGAGGACTTTTGTTAGGGGGTCCTTGCAAGAGGGTTCTATTTTTTGGGGGGTGTATGCATGATCCTCTTCTCAGCCGGAAGACGACCTCAGGCTACAATCAGGAGCCCTCACAGGCTTTGGGTTTACACTTCAAGGCAGATGCATGGCGTAGAGGATTCTGTTGACGGTTGCAGGAGTCCGGAGGTCCTGCTGTGACAATGTGTCCGTGAAGCCCTGAACCCCGCATAGATGTAGCGTCTGTAGTATACTTCCGTCAAGCCTGGGCCTTAGTGGTAACAGTTTGCTCTGGCGGCATTTTTTGCTATAGCTATACATTTCGGACCGCATGGGTTTATTTACTACCGCCACAAGTCCAACTCGCATTTAACCCTTATTTCTACCATTCCTCCATTCCCTACTAAGCAAAGGTAAGTTTCGGGGTGACGCAACATCTCAAGGCTCGAAGTGTTGCTAGTCTAAGGAGCCGGCAAGTGCCTACAGCGCGCTCGTAGGATGTCCATCCGAAGCAGAGTATTAGTACCTTAATTTGGGGTCCCTATAATAAGGATCCTACTATTTAGGGTACTATATTAGGGATCCTAGTATTTAGGGTACTATATTAGGGATCTTACTATTTAGGGTACTATATTAGGGATCCTACTACTTTCAGGGTACTATATTAGGAATCCTACTATTTAGGGTACTATATTAGGGATCCTACTATTTAGGGTACTATATTAGGGATCCTACTACTTTCAGGGTACTATATCCTATGAACTCGAAGCTCAAACAACCACCATGCAAGGGTTGCTGGCAGGATTGCTCTAAGGTCAATGACAATGAACCCATGGCCTAAATCCCCTAAATCCTAAACCCCCAGCCCAAATCACTGAGCCCTAAACCGAAGCTCCCTTAAATTTCGGTTCAGGCTCCCAGAGCAACATCAAAACCCTCCGCAAAAACCACCTCAAAGGTCAAAGAGCAGACTCTGGGATGATCCCGATCCCCATGACTCTTGCTGCTGTTGTGACGGTTAACTAGCCGTTATAGATAGCGCCTGTTTGTAGCGTGATGCATTGCGAGTCATGGCTACATGACCCTGGAGTGAGGAGTGCTGCGTCAGCATCAAAGACGAAACCTGACCTCAAAACCTAAGCCTTAAACCCTAAACCCCTACAGCACTAAATCCTAAGCCCCTGAACCCTAAACCCCTAAACCCTAAACCCAAAAGCCTGCACAGTATGCCTTCCCTGCTCACAGGCCCTAAAGGCTTTCTCGGATGGCACCGACCCTGTGATGGTCGCCACTCCGGCCCTCGAGGAAGGCCAGCTGCATCGCCTAGCTCTTGGGGTTTTAATAATTACCTGTGCTATGCCTTAGGGTTCCATATTATAACCATAGGGTTCCTTTAAAGGGGTCAATAAAGGCTACTATTGGGGCTTCTTAGAGTTAGGGGTGAGCGCTTTGAAATGCTTTATGGGTTTTATGGTTTCATTACGCCGAAATTGGGGCTCCTGATAATAAGAGTCCTGCGATGTTTGGTCTTTCTTGGTTTGAAGCCCCATTTGCAGCTAAAGATGCAGCCCGCATGGTGCGTTGTAGTCTCTCTTACAAGTGCTTACCCTTGTTAGGGGGAAGCCCCGTCAATATAAAGCATACCCCAGTATGGTATCAGCATTGTGGACTGCAAGGGACAAACCTTGCAGCTTGAAGTTTCGACTCGACACCCTGTTTTCTGCACACTTTCTGTTTTCAGCGAAGTCTTGTGAAGATGCTGAAGCTCGAGGTGCCTGGTTGTACTGTTGCGGGTCAGGGGCTACTTGACTGGGCCAGGTGTCGCAAAATTGAGATCCAACAGTACTACTTACTTACTCTGAGACTCTGAGGCTCAGCGGCGTTTAGCGCTAAACCCTGCACACCTGAAAGCTTTAACCCGAGCTTGAAGGCCCTATGTGCCTTAATTTAACCGGAAACGTCAAATCCGAAGGCCCTCGGAACCCTACAGTGTTACAGCCCTAGACCTGAGTTGAAACCCTAAAGCCTCTAGCAATCTCGAAAGCACCCAAGCAGGCATTGACGTTCCCAGCTGCAACGTCGTCATTCGCCCTGCCCTCGGTTTCTGATGTCTGGAATTGCTCCGCAGCTAGCAACGTGCAGATGCTGCGTTCTGCTGTACGAACATGAAGATATAACACAGTGACCGCAGAGCAAGGAAGTTGAGAAATCAAACTGCAGCAGGTATATACCAAGGGCATGAAGATTTCAGCTTACATTCGTGCCCGGACATAGTGATGAAGTGAAGCGCGATGATCATAGAGCATTGTCACACATGCTGTGTATTGGAACTTGTGTGATCGAGCAATACGAGAAAGCGTTAAAGAGTATAGCCGCATAATTACGAATCACGCCGCATGTGGGCACACATCTTTTGAGAAGAAGTTGACAGGCACGATCGCGAACTTTGCATTTGCTATCATTAGCAGTTGTTGCTTTCACCTTTCAGTACTCTGTTGTCCTGGTTTTGAGTTGAGGGCCTAGAGTTCAGGAGACTCTGTAGATTGCCATAGTGATGGTGATCGTATCGGTGCTGCCTGCAGCAATACCTAAAGAAAGTAAAGATGACAAATTACCGTTCCATCTGTGGTTGTACTGCAGGCATGCAAAAAGCATGCAGCGTGTGCGGCATGTTTGCCTTCGGAAGCGTCGGCAACACTGCTCGTAACAGCCACTGAGGATGTGGTTGACCAGCAGCTCAATGCACCCAACCTTCCGAAATCCTAGCCACTTAACTTACTCCTGGTAGAACCCCTGGAGCCACAAACCCCACAAGGTTACGATGCTTTCGACACGGCCAAGTCCCACATCCAAGGGGCGGGCAGAGCTCGGAAGAAGGACAGGGCAAATTATCCAACCTTCCGATTCGGAGACGGTTTAGAGTCTACATAGGGTGATGTCGACGCGTCTCTCATCATACTGAGCGGAGAGCAGATCGAGTTGCGAGTTGTGCTGGCAAGTGCGAAGTGCAGGACGCGCGAATCTTCTACTTCGAAAACAACTGGGAGGAAGAGGAGCGCGCACGATGTGTTTGTGAATTGAGGGTTTCGGCTTCAGGATCCAGGCACAGGGCAACCACAACCTTTACCAAGCCTCCAATCTAAACCCGAATTTAAGAAAGAAGCCCTGACCCCCATGCGGATTCTCCGAAGTTAGATGCGAGAGTATGACCCAGAACAGGATTGCAGGATGTCGGATGATCGGTTTAGGGTTTGGAACTTGTGCATATAGCATCGGCCGTTGGCCACAAACTCTCTTTAGGCTGTAGTCAAAGGCCTTGCCGGTGTAAGGAAGGGTTTACTAACTACGTCCTCCACTAACACCCTTCTGCCCTCGGTATTTCGGTATAGTATAGGTGCCGTAATTAGAATGGGGATTTGCGGTATACTATGGTATAAGTACAGTTATACTAAGGAACCCTATAAAGATTTCTGGACAGCCCTGGACAGCGTACCTTTCTGAAAGATTAATGACTACTGTTGGTAAAAATCACAGGACAACGGGTGTATGGTTGCTGAGAGTCTCTTGGGATTCAGCTCCATATTGCTTTTCGGTTTTTTTCACGATGCTTGATCGGAGTTCATTTAGCTATCATGGTCTGTTGATGTAAGGCTTCATTAGGTTCTCGGAGGTTTCATGTAGGTTGTATAGTGTGGTTTCTTTCGGTTGTTACAAAATCCGGGACAAACAACACATCCTGCAACCCTCAAACCTACAACCCTTAGCCACGTTTCTTTCCTGCAGTCGCCAGGAAGCGATGCGTGACCTCATGAAGCAAGCAGCACAGCAGCCCTTCGAACCTCTTAAGGAGGCGCTTCGGCTTGGTAGGACTTTACCATACTATTATAGGGTTCAGGGTTTAGGGTTTAGGGACTAGGTTACTTCTCTTCCTCCTCCTCCTCCTTCTGACTGGGTATGTAAGGTTTTTGTGATATTGCAGAACTTTCCTTCTTGGGCTTAAGTGCATCCTCTTAAGTGAGAATGTTTCAGAGGCATTGGATGGCCAACCTGGACATGGCCCGCTGCACCCGCTGCCTTTCAAGCCTAAGCCCTACTTATGTCTTGAACTGAATATGGGAGTTTCCGAAAATTAGGGGGTACCTTATTTTGGGGTCCTAATAACAAGGATCCTACTATTTAGGGTACTATATTAGGGTCCCATATTTTCGGAAAGTCCCATATGAAGACCTATGGCCCCCTGTCGGAAATCCCAAATCGAATAGATCTCAGAGCATGAAGATCCATGAGAAGATGGGGGCCCCTGGTCCTCATGTGTGTGTGACAAAATATGGGTCCTTTATTCTGTGGATTAGAGTAAATGTTTGTGGTTGCGATTTAGATCTGAGAGAGCAGCGTTTGCTCTTCGCAACGAAGGTGTCCGTGATCTAGAGCAGCCCCCGCGCATTGCGTTTATGTCTCGACTTTTAGTTTCTGGTTTCTAGGGCCAGCGTAAAGGGGATCGGGTTCGAGGACTTAAGGCCTAGGGCTCAGGAGTCACACGCAAGGTTTCGGGTGTCAGGCATAGGGCGTAGGGTTGAAGGGTTTCCGTGTTTGGGGTCGGGGTCTCGGCCGTGTTGTCTTTTGAATTCAGCCTTGGGCTGTTTGAGCTGTGGGTTTCATGTCCATACAGAGTCTGGTGGGACATGGTCAAGCGCTAAGGCCGCTAAGGGCTCTCCTGCAGAGCTGAGCACCGAACTACAATGAATCTGAACCCCAAGCGTGTATGGATTCACAATCAGAGACCTTGCAATTAAACCCCTAGTGCTAAGCCTAAACCCGAATACCCTAGAACAGCACTTTCGCCCGTAATTGTTTTCCCTGCCCCAATCTCTCCATCTGCGAAGGTTGTTGGGTGCGGGCTCCTCAACTAAAACAAGCCTCCAGGAAGATCCCTTGCCGTTATGTAGGCCAGAGTTGTGGAGAAATCAGGAAAGGCGGAGCTTGCGCCCAGTTCCGAATGAGCCGTTGAGTTCCGAAGCCCTGAAAAATGAACCGATGTAGGGTCATTCTCGCTGTGCTCTGCCTGCTTGTGTAGCCAGCTTGCAAAGGTAGTGTAGCAGCGTAGCAATCGTACCAAACGGAAACACACTTGCTTCATGCACTGCTCTCTTCACGTTCGGAGCATTTCGCTTTTTTTGGACCAGCAGGAAGCTGCGCGAGGCCCCATGAAGCAAGCAGCACAGCGGCCGAGTGAATCACCGAAGGAGGACCTTCAGATGTTTCTATCAAGCCATATCAGGATGTCAGGTTGGGGTCCTCATAGTCTATTTGTTCCGTGTAGCATGGACCATACAGTTTCCGTCCCGTGCTGTGTATGGGATCCTGCAGAAGCTTGTTAGGAGGCAAGCAGGGAAGCACCTGAACTGAAGCCTTCCAGCAGTCTACGCCAACTTTGCTTAGGAGTCCAAAATCACCTCCTTAGTTAACACTCTTCGAGTCTCCACCCGAACCTAGTGCGACTTCAGAATTCCCAACCCACTTGATGACGGACAGGAAAGCCAAAGCTAGTGCGATTGGGACACTTCCGAGAACTTACATGGCGAAACTGACATTCGTTTCGAACCCTGGGCTCCACATCACCCTCACCAACAAGGAGTTTCCTCGAAACAGTAGTTTCGAAAGCAGGGGAACCGCATGTAGATATAAGGAACCCTAAATGAAGTATGAGCTAGTACACCATCTACCTTTCGAAAAACCTTCCAAAGCTCGAAAGCTAAGCCCAAAAGCCTAAAAGCCCCCCCAAGGAGGATCTGTCCGAGCCCGAGCGGCTGCTTGCCAGGGAGCTGGCGGTCAAGGCGGAATTTTCGGTAGCCTTGGACTATCCGGGAGTTTCGGATATGGGGTTTAGGGCTTAGGATATAGGGTCTGGGGGTGAAGAAAACAGGGTTTAGATTTAGATGGGTTTAGGATGCAGGATTCACGGTATAGGTTCAGTGTTGAAGGACAGTGCAGACAATTCTGTTTTGGGCCTGTGGCGTTTCGGGTCGATGACCGCGTGGCATTGCTTCACAAAGGTACAACGCGAACAAGCATGTAGGCCCTCCAAGCGCCCACCAGAAGATTCGCTGTGCTCTCATTGCGTAGTTAGGACTGGCGCCTCTGCGTTCGGAGCAAAAATCCCATGTGCATTCCAAGGCTTCGTCAGAGAGTGTCTGGTATTTAAAACCAACTTCTGGTCCCTCGGAGCATCCATGGGAGGGCCATGCACACTAGTCGTCAAGGCTTTCCGTAAGGTCAACGATGTCGAAGCCATCCGAAGACAAACGCCGTCAGAGCAATCGGCACAAAGCACGAAGAGTGTGAGCTCCGACGTTTCATGCGATAGCACTTCCCGGCAACAGTGTGTGGCGGTGAATTAGCATCGATTTTTTCACAAACCCCAAACTGCAAGCCCTAAGCCCCAAAGCAAAGCCGACGAGCTTCGACCCTACGTCTCTTGCTAAGGAACTCGCTCCGCATGAGACCTTAGCTTAGCTTATTACGGGTTCGGACAGTCACAGACACAGACACACACACACATCCTCCCGTGATATTCTTGCCAGCACGTTAAGGCAACGCTTAGATGCTGAGTGCTGGGCTGAGGGTCTTTCCTCTCAACCTAAACCCTGAATGGCCCTGATCCGAAGCCCTATAGCCTAAACCCTACCCTGAACTACCAAAGCCTACTTTCTTAGGGTCCCTATAAACTGTATATTGGACTCTATGATAAGACTCTCGAAAACGTGATGTTGTGATAGTTGAAGGTAAGCCCGTGTTTCCTTGAAGCGGGGTTTGAGTTTGAGACCTTGGTCTTGCCCTGCGACTCAAGCGGTTAGGGTTTCAGGCTTGAGGTTTAAGGTCTAGAGTTTGGGGATTCAAAGTGGAGGCCCTTACCCTAAATCCTAAATCTTCGGGTTCAGGAGTGCCTTGATTGCTGCAGGTCCTGCCCCGCGCAGTGTCCAAGTCCAAGTCCAGACCGCGGCCGCCTCGCGATGCCCCTGCCCAGGAGTGATGTTTTGGTCTACCCAAGCGGGCCAGCCAGACGCTGCACTCCGAGAAAGAAGGCAATCAAATCTAAGCCCTATACCCGACAATGAATCCTAAACCCTTAACCCCTGGACCCTAAACCCCCTAATTATGCCGTAAATTGGATCTTGATTACCCGAAACCCTAAACGTTCCGAACGGCGAATCCTCAGGACGTCAGCGTCATGATTGCTGGGTTTAGGGTTTAGGGCTTGTTTCGGGCCAGACAGAAGACTTATGTATTCATGTGTTTGTTGTTGCTGTAAGTTAGTTCGTTTTCTTCACTCATACTTTTCGCAACGACTTATTGACTTGTTTGTTACTTTGTCTTCTGCTTTATTGAGTTATTGACTTATTGTTTTACTCATCGTTTAAGTTATGTGTTTGCATTTACTTCTTGAGGTGTTTCCATGGTTGTTATTTTTTGTAGTTGTTGTTGGTTTCGTTATAGTTGCTGTTGCCGCTGTTGTTGTTCCTGCCGCTGCCTTCCTGCTATGGTATCACTGGACCCGGAACCATTCAAACTTAGTAGCTGAGTGGATACACTTTACACTTTGGGGGATAATATTACCCACTATACAACAGAAAGTGTACACCTTTTGGGGCTTATGAACTCAGCAACTTAGTCATTGGGACTGGAAGCCACTGCCACGGCCCGGGGCCGGAGCTCCAGTAAATCGAAGGCTCCTGGCGTTTATATCTACGATCCTTGCAACTAGTTTCATATGAATTTGGCATCATATGGCCATGTGGCCATGTCTGTGACATGCAGTCAAGAAATCGGTCTAGTAAAACTACGCTGATCTGTTGTCTTGCGTGGACTTGCCCAAAAAAGTTTAGACAAGCAAGGAGATGGTCCCAGCAGAGGGCATGACAAATGAACAAAAACAAGTCGTTGCACCAATTTATCATCTCATTTACATTCTTTGTCGAGCTTGCATTCGAGAGTCCTGTTACACCCGTACGACTATACAATTGATTTCGTGGGAAATGCGGCCTCACCTGTCGCTGTAGTGTAGGCAACTATAGACCTGGTCCGCGGCTATGACAGCCCTGAAGATGTTAAGGCAGCATCGTGCAAGAAACATCGCGTCATGCATGGCTTTACACATGACCTTGCTTCGCCCACGACCCATCGAACAATTGATCTGCCAGCGAGGACTTTACGGCTTCAGAGTCGACGTCACTGACAATACCCCGTGCCAGCGGTACTTCGGGGGCTCGGGTGGATGTAGGTTACACGGCGGCGTACCCATTCATCCTGCAAGAACCCGGCGGATCAATGCAGGCCGCTCCGAGGGGTTGGGGTTTAGGAAATTCAAATTACATAACCCTAAACCCTAACCCTACACCCTGGCTCAACCGTCCAAGCTGCATTAACCCCAAACCCTAAGACCCTGAGACCCCAAACCTAACACACCTAATACTTCCCGGCTTCCCGCGCTCAGCGGCGATGTGAAGTGCAGAACAGCCCGAAGTTTACTGGGCTGGCGAGTTCCCACAATACAGGGGTTTAGGGTTTTCGGGTTTAGGGTGTAGTTTAGGGCAGTTTAGGGTGTAGAGTTTCGGTGTTTAAAAAGTTTAGGATTGCAGGATCCGACAGTCGAGTGGGGATGTTGAGCTCGGGCTTTGGAGTAATTATTAAGGCTTGTGGATTTTAGCATGGTGGTAGAGACGAGCCACAGAGAGAGAGAGAGAGGGAGAGGGCGAGAGAGAGAGAGGGAGAGAGAGAGAGAGAGGGGGAGGTAATTATATGTAGTGTATAAGCCTATACATACACATATGCATATTTACACATATGCACACATGCACATATTTGGTTTACTTTGATTCAAGTCTGGTGTAGAGTCATGATTGTAGGAGGACTAGCGCGGTCTTGTCTTTGGGGGGCCCACAAAGGGGACCCTGTTTTTGGGCGATTGGGGTTTTGAGACCTCTGAGGTCGAGTTGGGTTCAGGGTTTGGGGTTCAGGGTTTGCGGGTTTTGGGGTTTAGGGTTGAGGGTTCGGGGTTCAGGGTTTGGAGTCTGGGGTGTAGGGTTTAAGTGTCAGGGTTGGTAATCTTGGTATTGAAAGTCGTTTTTCGTGGAGGTGCGTTGACAAATCTTCGTGCTCCATAGCATGCACTACAGAAGCCCAAAAGTTGGAAACCCAATAGCCTCAATCCTGAAGAGTAATGTATAGGGAATCCCAGCACTATTTGGCCTTAATCCGGTTTCCAACTTTATGGAGTTTACTGTACATACAACAGAAGATAGGGCTGCCTACGTCATTCCTGGCTGCCTAACGTAAACCCTGCTCTCACTTCCACTGCTGACTGCGTGTATGATGTGTATGCAGGCCATGCGCATTTCTTCTGTAGAGTGGATGGAATAGTTAGAATAAGGTTTGCGGATATGTTAAAAACCTAAAATTCTCTTAGGAGCCCCCAAAATCCCTATTCTATTTATCAAGGCCCCTACACTAACTTCAAAACACTTTTTGCCAGTCCCCGCAGGTCGATGCCTACAACTGCGTGGCCATTCTTCAAGAGTTTGCGGCTCGAAGAAAGGCTTTCAGGCAGAGGATCCCTGAACAGAGGACGTAGGCCCCCGAAATCTGAGCCTAATTCGTTGATCCTCATCCTGCAGGGGATTATCGGGTCTCATGAGTAGGGGTGTAACGCTTAGGGTTGAGACCCCTATCGCCGAACTGCAATGCCCTTGAAACCCCAAGCCCTAATCCGTGAACCCCTCAACACAAAGGTGGAGCGCAGCGATGACCCAGCTTTTCCGATTTTTGCCAGAGAGGAGGCCGCTGGCAAAGGGGTTGGGGAGGCGTAGTGTAAGGCGCAGGGGTTTTGGTGTAGATGTTGCACGGTTGAAAGTCCTAAACCCTAAGCCCGTACCCAGAACCCTAAACCCATTTAGGGTTTCAGGTTTGTGGTCAAGCCTGGAGCCATAGACCTGCGGCGTCTTGCGTGTTACCATCCCTATTCTGATTCCTCTTGTCGCCACGTTTCGTGCTACTGATCCTTGCGCAGGTCTTAATATCACTATAAACTATTGTTGCCCCGATGTTAACAATTGCGGTATTGCTAGCAGTTGTGCTCGTCGCTGATGCCTTCATGACTAGTCCTGTTCCGGATGTATAAAGTTGTGAAAACTGTGGGTCCAAGAGGAGTGGCTCTTCGAATAACGGTCCCTCAACAGACCCCAGTTTTTAAAAGTAGACGCCCCGCCCCCCTACAAGGTTCTACGATCGGTCAAGTCTTGGCCTTGAACTTGAAAAGCCCCAAAAGCATACCCTAAACCCTACCTTAACCCCGAATAACCTACCTTTTTAAGGACTCATACAAGGAAATCATAATAAGGAACCCTAAAAAAGCTAGGTTAGTCAGTGTTAACGTGAGCCCTAAACCCCTAAACCCTAAATCCCTAAACCCCTAAACCCCTAAACCCTAAACCCCTAAACCCTAAACCCCCAAATACCCCCTAAAACCCTAAACCCCTAAACCCCTAAACCCCTAAACCCCTAAGCCATGAAAACACGAAAGCCCGGACTCCTCACCGTCTAGCAGCCCGGATCTCGGAGCTCCTGTTAAGCCGTAAATGGGAAGTTCCGAAAATTAGGGGTACCTGTAAAGGGAGCTATAAGGGTTCCTTTAAGGGTTCCCACAAGGGATCTCTAGGGTTTAGGGTTAGGGAGTTTCCGAAAATTAGGGGTACCTTATTTTGGGGTCCTGATAATAAGCCCTTCCCTAAATCCTTAAGCTCCCAATCCTGCGCTCCAAGTCCCCTACCCCACACTCCCAACCCCAACCTGAAGCTTCAGATCGGCAGCTACAAATAAGGTAAGTAGACTTTGTAATCACTCTACCTATAACCTTTCCCGTACTTATCTCCCTACTTACGTCCCCTGAGGTTCTAAGTAGACTCCCCCTCTCGTTTTCGCCTTTTCTCGTCAGGGCATTATCGTCCGGTGCGCGGCGCCGACGAAGCCAGAGATCGCAGTGACCGAGGATGAGGTGCCTTGTATACGGGCCTAAATGATATAGGGCTTTAATAATTACCTATACTATTCTTAGGGCGCCTTATTATATTCTAATTATTAAGGCCCCTATATTAGTCACCAATACTATTCTGGGGGCTCCTTAGCACGATTATGGTATAAAATGCCCCCAATCAAAGCCCTATGCTACTTCTTTAGGCCGCTATATTACAGGGCTCGGGGATTTGAGAAACTGCAGGGCCGCATGCAGGGTTTAGGGCACTGATTTAGTAGGGGGTACATAGCTGTTTGGGATTTAGGGCTCTAGGGCTTCAGGGTTCAGGAATCCTCCTTTGGTAAGGGTTTAGGGGCTTGGCTGTTGCGTTCGTGAGCTTTCTCTTGCAGGCTTCTCCGTAGTTGTGTCATGCATTGCAAGCTCTAGGGCCCTGTTTGATCACTACTTGATCTAGAGGAGGTTGCTTTTGTTTGCGGTGTTTGGCACCAAGAAGCTGACACCGTGCTACCTTGCATAAAGTCCTGAATCAAACCCCTACGGCGGTTTCGTCTTTGTCCTGTCAAGAATAGTCTTAGCCGCTCTTTGTCTTGATTGTGTTCCTGTCAGCATTTCAGACCCAACCGTTTCGGGAAGCCGATCCTCTGCATGCAAGACCCGAAGATTCGCCAATGGGGGGCTGAAAGTGGGGGTCGGAGTTCAGTGACCCTAGGGCGTCTTGAATGGCAATCAGCACAAACAAGGCACCGTAAACTATTGAGAGTGACCCAAAGATACCTTTGCTCAAAACCCTAAGTGAGCCTGTAGCAAAAAGCCCGAAAGCCTCAACCCTAAACTCCAATGCGTTTGCCCTAAAGCCTAATGCCGGAATCCTATAAGCCCTAGAGCCTGAGAGGTGGCCGAGTACTGGCGGCAGGCGCCAGCATTCGCTAGGGGTAGAGGGTCAAGTTTAGGGCCTAGGGCTTAGTGCATGACTTTAATATTCAAAAAGAGCTCTTTGGGGCTTTAGGGTTTAGGGGTTTAGGGTTATTGTTTGGGGCTTTAGGGTTTTGGGGTTTCAGGTCCACTTAGACACCATCAAGTGCCGGTCCTCTCCTTGGTTTCTATGGTTTCGGCACCTGGCTGACCAACAATCTGAACTACATTTTGAGGGCGTCCGAAAGCAGTTTAGGGTTTGGGGGTACAGAGTTTAGGGTTTAGAGGTTTAGGGGTCGGGGTTTAGGGTTTCGAGGTTTAGGGGTTCAGGGTTTAGGGAAGGTAGTAAATGCTTGCGGGATATTGAAACTGGAGTAACAAGTCCAATGGCTGCAGTGTGACGGCAGACAAACAGGGAATGTAAGTTTTATCCTGGGAACACAGCAACAGCAAGCCCCCACACCCTGAACCCTAAAACCCGAAACCCCTAAACCCCTAAACCTTAAACCTGGAATGCCCTTAACCGCCCAAGCCCCGAATCCTTAAACCCCAAACCGTAAACCCAATCAGACTCGTGCGCGTCTCAGGGTGGATGGGGTCCCAGAGTCGGTCTCCGAGTCGGGGGTCTGGGGAAGGGCGCTTGATAAACCTATAAGACTATGATAGACGCTATAAAGCCCCCTTGGCGTACGATAAAGCCGGGGTATCTATGGGCAACTTACTCAGGGGCCTTTAGACTTCCAGCGTAGCCCAGAAGAGCAGCTCAAGTAGTACTCATATTCATCAACTAAGCCTGTGCCGTAAGGCCTAAACCCCAAACCCCTAAACCCTAAACCCTAAAACCCTTCTGTCCGGAGTTTGATGGCTTAGGAAGCCAAAGGTTGCATCCGGAGGCCTCAATCCTCAGCCCCAGGAGCCCCAAAAACCCGAAGCTCATCTCCAACACGCTGCGAACCCTAAACCCTAAGCCGTCGGATTTGCGGATTTAGGGGTTTAGCGAGTTAGAGGTAAGGTTTAGGAGTTGAGGGGTTCAGGATGCCAGACCAAGCCGAAGTCAGAGACGCTGAGCCCTAAATCTCTGGATCCAAAGAGGCTTAAGCCTGTATGAGCTAAGGCCGAAATTCTTAAGCCCTGAACCATCGTAAACCGTAAATTCCTGAACCTTATGAATCCCCACATCCCTAAACCCTAAATCTCTAAATCGCCAAACCCTCAATCCTTACATCCCTAAACCCCCTGAATCCTGAACCCGTAGGTCTCCAACAACTCCGGAGACAGTTCGATCTTCGACTTCGCACACTGGCTAGATCCTGACCGATACCAGCGTGGCTTGTCTTGGGGCTTAGGGTGTGGGGTTTCGGATTTCGGGTTGCGGGGTTCAGGGGTTGACGGGTTTAGGGGATGAGGGGAGTAGACGGCTTCTCAGAATATGGGTAATTCTCTAGCACTACATAAGGGCTCCAGGCTTGGAATGACGTCTGAAGCCACGGACACACATCCTAACAGAAAGGAGCTACGTGAACTGTCGAACGAACCTCTAGCGTCCTGAGTTGCTGCACGAATGCGGTTCGGATGTTCTTTTCTCGTCAGCTTTTTCTTGGGGTACTTCTGGTCCGCTCTTAGGACTTCAATTTTTTGGTTCTCTATATGAACTATGATAAGTAGGCTCAAAGTTTAACTTTTAGGAGGGGTTCAGAAGTCAGCCAAGTTTTATCAGCAACAACGGTCTTCAGTCTTCAGTTCTGTTTGAAGCATGTGCTTCACTTCAAGACTCAGGGCAAAGGAGCGACAACCCTAGACTGCACAGCTTGCTGTCCCCTGGCATCTCTTGATGGAGAAAAAGCGCGCATATGGTTAGTTACTCTGAATCGAGGTCCCTTGTTAGGTTCCAACAATAGTGCGGCAACCTTAAAAAAAGGAAGCCTAAAAGGGACCCTAATTTAGAGAACTACCCGTGTGTAAAGCCAGTTTTGCCGGGACACGCTTGATGTTTGAGCTTGGTGTTTTGGCGGTGGTCTGGCGAGAAACCTGAGTGTATTGACGTCTCGTGGGTAATCCACGGCTGGCTAAGGCAGTGGATTCAGGGTGTGGTCATAAGTCGTGGGTTGTTGGGATTGCAATGGTTGGACAGACGTGCCTGTGGATATGGTTTGTCACTATGGCCTGGACTGTAGCTGGATTGGCTGAGTTACTAGGCGGCTGCGAAAGAGGCAATGTAAGCTCTAGCAATGCACTCAGAGTTCGGAACCGGAGGCTTGTACAGTAAGGACGGAAGTTTGTCGAGGCAAACATACAAGAATCAACAAACCAGAAGCCCTAATCAAACCTCACACGCCTTCTGTCAACCCTCATTCCCGAAATCCTCACAGCCTCAAACCCTGACTCTAAACGCCCTCTGAATGAGTTGAAGCACAGAGTCCTCGATTCTACATTGTGTCACCCCAAGCTTCCCTCATAGCCGGAGATCTGCCAAGGATGGTCCTGGGATGAGACGCAACAGCATCGCTTTGCGATGGTGGTGGTGTTGCTCGGCTCGATGATGCTCTGGTAAAGGGATCCGGAATTGACGGCTCCGGGCTTATGTAGGGAACTAAGGTCCATAGCTGGATCATGAACCCCAAGCCGGAACTTAAACCCTAAAACCTGAAACCCTGTAAAGACCAAACTCTCTGACGCCCTACGGCCCAAAAACGCAAGCACCAGGGGCCTGCATAGTTACCTGCCCTTAAGGCTCCTTCAAAAGAAGCAAAATCCAACTTCTACTTAGTAAGACTCCTGTAATATTGTTTAGGTCTTTTAAGTTTAGGGTTTAGGGTTTCGCTCGGTGCTCTCAGCTTTGTTTTGCTCAGGCCTTGAGCTTGAGAGCATGGCCCTCAGATTTCGAAAGCTGCAAGAAGGGGCCCACGTCTCCTGAATGTAAAGTAGGAACCTGATTATGAACCCTGGGCCGATAACCCCCCAAAATAGTAGGATTCATATAAGGAACCCTAATAAAGGCCCAAGGTTTCTTAATCAGCTTCCTACATTAGGGGCCTTAATAATCACTAATATTGTTTAGGGGCTCCCTAGCATAATCATAGCACAACATACCCCAATGCCTTATTCTATTTACTAAGACCCCTATGTTACTTCATCTATTGGCTTCATGTGCTTAGGGTATAATTGGCTTGTTAGGGGTTTTAGGGGTTTAGGGAACTAGGGTTTTGGACCCTAGGTCTTAAAATCTGTTGTTGCTAAGATCAGACGTCACATAATGTAGCACCGAAAAGCTGGGTTTGGTTCCAAAGGTTTTGGGCAGCAACACACTCGTAAATGAGACCCGAAGCCAAATATAGAGGTGCAACACATTCAGGACGCACATGCCTATCGCGCCTGCGCAGTTATACTGAAATATGTGGAAGACCTGTATGCTGATAGTGGCAGAAGCAATCCAGGCGAGATACAGGGATTAGGGACTATTTCTGGTTTGGGGGAGATTGTTTTCTGCAGAAAGGAACTGACGGTACAACGGTTAAACAATGGGCACACTCCCCTTTGCAAGACTCCCTTCGCATCTCCCTGACTATAAACCTGAAACTGGCAGAACCTACTATTTTGTGCCGCCCTCCATACTTCTATATCAGCGTTTGCAAAAGGCAAGAAGAGGTCACCAAGCAAAGGTTTACTCAAACCCAACAAAACCTATCTTCTGGTCGGATCCCTATTCATGCTGCCGTCTAGGCTGTAGAATGAGACTCTACTAAACGCCCTCGGGGTTCTTCAGGCCCCGATGCTGAAACCCCTGCAGTACCCTGAAAGGAATCCTTCTTGCGCCCGTTACCGGAACCTTGCTCAACTTGTTAAGGCTCCTACAGTAGACCCTAAACCCTAAACCGTGTAGGGTTTACATGTCCAGGGATTCTTGTCCCTCGTGAGGTCCCGCCTGGCACAGGATTCTTACCTTGAGGGGCGCAACCGGCGCCTCGAAGCATCTTTAAGCGGGCTTTTTACGGGGTTTATAGGTTTGGGGTTTAGGGGTCTATCGGCTTTATAGGATTTCTACGGCTTGAAGGGTTTAGGAGTTTCGGTTTGAGGGTTTAGGAGGGGCTCTGGGTTCCGTGGGGTTTGGGGTACTGCTCGTAGCTAAACCCGACGCCTTGAAGCACCTGCCGGCCTTAGCAGGTCGGCTCTTTCAAGACCGTTTTACCCAATCTTCCCAGACCATCTTGCAGACCGCTTCCGTGAGCATGGTAGGTTAGGTGTATGCATAAGGCTCCTCAGTAAAGGAAGTGCAACTACGGCGCGGAGAGTGTGACTGTCTCATTGCCTGGTCGCTGCGCAGGGCTCATGGATACTACGACTGTGACAACATGAACACTGCTGCAGCATCATGTGAAACCTGGTCCTGGCTCGTTTTGTGTTTGACTGATCTTTGCTTTTGACTAGTCCACTTTGGCTGCTGCCCTTCTCCTCCTCCCCTTCGACGACGGGCCACAACGACAACGACCACTAGCTGTTCGGACTACTCTAGTTTAGCCGTACGTGCTAAAGATTTAGTGCTTGCAGAGCCTCGCAGCACACGGCAACATCGATCAAGTTCAATGTTAGCGAAGTAGAAGCAGCAGCAGCAGCAGGCAGCAGGCAAAAAACGCGCAGATAGCAGATAGTAGCAGCAGCAGCAGCAGGAGGAGGAGTAGTAGTAATGCTACTGCTGTTGCATTACTACTACTATGCCATACTACTACCAGCCTGTCTCACGATCTGTCGAGGCCATCCGACTACGCACTCGAAATGTGGCCGCCCGAAAGTCAGGAGGACCCTCTCGGGATTGAGGTTCCACAACGCTTGCTGCCAAATCTGTTTGTGTCGGGTCGTTCGTTTCCATTGCTTTGCATAGGTAGCCTTGGAGTTTCGCTTTCGTTCAGAGAGAGTTAGGGTCATGAGCTGCTACGGACGGAATCTTGTCGAATTTCCGGAGACACTGCTAGACACTTGAAAGACGGTTCAGTTTCCAAGTCGTTGTGCTGAGGATGTGAGGGGGTTTTAACTCGTGTGTCCTTTCATGCACTGCGAGCATCTGCGAGCCTGATGAGAGACCCTAAACCCTAAACCCTGCATGATCTGGAACAGCCCTCGGGCTGAGACTTTCAGGTTTCGGGCTGAGACTCATGGCTTCAACATTCTGGGCTGAGAGGGTGGCTTGAGGTTTAGGCGAGGGTCGTTTCCACATGTCGGGTCAGATTTTCATTCTGGTCTTGTGTGTGAGGTGGAGATGCAGATTTCCTGTGTGGTGTTCCTTGCAGTTCTTAACCACAAAGCTTGAAGACACAGAAGTCTCAGGGTCTCCGGGGCTTTGGGGTGTAAGGCTTGCGACTGGGATGTAACGGCCAACAGTGACCTAGCGCACTTGCCTCAGCCGGACGAATAAGTGCCGTAAAACTGTAGGAACCATCGCAGTTTTCGATATCACCAGCAAGAGGACCACCGCTGGCGACTGCGCAGAGTGGTAGCCTTTCCCTGTAGCCGAAGCTCAAGCAGACTCAAGCCCAAACCCTGAACCCTGTGGCTTTCTAGAATCCGAAACCTAGCGACAGGAGTGGAAGGATCCCTTTGACGAGAATGACCCCTGGATGGACGCGATCCATACACGCAACGGCGACAAGGTTCCCGCACCGAGTCCTCGAACTGAGTTGAACCAGCACTGTCCACACGCACCCGCACGGGCGAAACACAAGCACAAACACATGTGCAGGCACAGACACGGTAGCGAGCGCGCATGGAGCAAGCACTCATGCGCAAGTGCACAGATTCAAGCACCTCAACATACTAGTACTATAGACTCTTCAAATTGTGGATCCCTGTATATTGTTCAAGATCTTAGAGCTGAAGCCTAGAACCACAGGCTTGGAACAAAGACCCCTTCGACGAGAACGACCCCTGGATGGACGCGATCCATGCCCGCGACGGCGACAAGGTCCCCAATAGGGTTTCGGGTGTAGGAGTTGGGGGCTGGGGAGGTAACCGGTAGATTAATCTGGTTGGGATGTATACAATGTATATGACATTACGACAACTCATTCCTTATCCTTTCCTTTGGCCAGGAAACTCAGCGACTAGGTGGTTGAAGGCTGCCCGAAGTCACTTGTGCACCTGCCCCAATCCGCACACCTTACAACCCCTCAATCCCGTAATCCCATAATCAAGCAGGCTAATTAAGTCTGTTCGGGGAGCATCAGAATTGCTCGCAGGATAGCACTACCGCCTCGCACCAGCAGCGCTCGTGGCAGCAGCAATGGGTGGCTTGGCAGTAACTGTCAGGGATTGGCGCTTACAACAGAATCCTGAATCATTATTCACATGATCCTATAGTCCTATAGTTTCGGGACACTTTGTACACTAAAAGTACCTCCAAGACCCCGTTCAAACTAGCCGGGGCCCTGCATTTGGCTATCCAGCTTCGGCTTTCGGATTTAGGATGTCGGGATTGAGCTTCTGTCTTCGAGTTCCTGGGGGATGGCCTAGTCTTTCGCCGTTCGGATACGTGTCCCTGCGCAGCCCTCGTCATCTCGCACCGTGCGGTCATGCAGGGCCCATGGAGACTTCAATGACTTCTTGTCTGGGTATTATAGGGGCCTAAAGTATTACCAAAACCATTTTGGGGGCCTTATTCTAATTGTAGCATAATGGGCCCCAAAAACCCTATTCTAATTATTAAGGCCCCTTTATTACTTCTCCAAATTAGGGCTTTGTATTGCTTTCAAGTTTACGGCCCTTGCGACTCTCGTCTGCCCAAGGGTGGTGAAAAGTCGGAACCTTGCAACTACCGAGCCACAGACCCTTATTGAAAGAATGCATATATTCGTGTGCTACTTCGCATTGTGTTACGATGCTAACAGCAGGATCTATCATGCTTGTTGTTAACACCACGAAATATCTGGAAACAACGATACCAGTAGCAATAAACAAGATTACTACCCTAGTTAACTGCATAGTGTCAGGCCGCGTTTACTCCCATGTTCGAGATCCCAAAGCCTCATGACGCAATTGCAGAAGATCTAATACATCATGACGCAATCTGCAGAACATCTAATACAGGGGCTTACACAATTACCGATATTATTTTGGGGGTTCGTTATTATAATATGTACAGTATAATGAGCCCCAAAACCCTTTTCTAATTGTTAAGGCCCCTATATTAACACAAGATCTTAGGCCTCAGCCTGGAAAGCCGACTCGAATTGGCCCCTGCGTTTGCAATGAGGGGTTTAGGATTTGGGGGTTTAGGGGTTTGGGGTTTAGGGGTTTAAGATTTAGGGTTTAGGGTTTAGGGATTTAAGATTTAGGGTTTCGGGTTTAGGGGTTTAAGATTTAGGGTTTAGGGTGTAGGCTGTCGTCTAGGGTCTGGAAAGTCGGCGGCTTCCTTTACTTTCGTTGGTCAAATGCCGTTGTGTCGAACCCAAGGGCAAGAACGTTACTCGAAGGCCCGAGTGCTGCAGCCTCCTTTTAGGTCGCCCCGGCGGATATTTAGTAATAGTATCCCCTTATATAGCCTCAAATCCAGTTATGTGCAACGTACGCCGACACCCTGTTCTAGCTACTTAGGCCCCTGATAGTGATAGTGTCAGCAGCTCGAAGGTCGGTAGCTCTGTTCTTTCCCGATCGCCCCGGTGCATCTTGATTGTAGCAGTCGAGTAGCTTTATCGTGGTGGGATGTGCTTGATCAGCATAGCGAAATATCCGAAACGTGTACACGATCAGCACAGTAGCATCGCCTATTGAAATTTTCAGGCACATCTTGCAACCAGCCCCAGCCACTGTAAATGAACCCTCTAAGATGCTTGGGGTTTGAGGTTGCTTGGAGTTCAATATTGAGGGCTGGTCTGGTTGGCTGGTTCAAGGTTGCTTAGACCTTGTCTTGCACCTGCAATCTCTTCATGGGTTGCCTCGTATGGAACCGCGAAGCCCGAATCCACGCTGCTAGACTGTAGCTCTCAAGATCACTGCTGGACCAATTAGGGCGTCGTACCAATAATTATCTCGTAGTATCATTCCACTGGACTCCCTATCTGGCCCTGTCTCAGGTACCCCGAGTTTAGCTAGCTTGTTTGGTTTATTGGGGCATCGAGGGTAGATCTGCGCGCACCGGGAGGCTAGAAAGACCTTTCCCAGACCATTAGAGGACATCCGATTCAGTACCCTAAACCCTAAACCCTATCTAGGAGGCACTAGCATGACACGAGCAGGTTCAAGGGCTGGCAACAACGACATTTCGAGACAAGCGGTTTCATGTTGGTTATGTCATGGCCCTCAGTCCAAAAGCCTAGCCGTGTCCAGGTGGAGTAGCCGAGGAAGTCGCGATCATCGATCCGGCAACACAGAGAGGCAAGTGGACAGTTCCAGCAGTTGCAGGTCGGTAGTTTTCAGCACTGGGGTAGACTCGGGTAGACACGAACGTTGGATGAACTTCGGCATGAGACGAGCCGAATCCATCTGACTCGACAACAATTGTTTCGTTTGGGTCTCGACTTTCATGACACCACAGCATTAGCGCCAGCACGTTTGTTTGGGACATGCAGCTTCTGAAACAGCAATACCGCCAGGGACCGTCAGTCCTGGTGGCAAAGCCAGGGCGGCAGCAGCTGGTGGCAGCAGGCACCAAGCTCTGAACTCCAAGACCAAGACACCAGCACCTCCGCAACTACTGCTGCCATTACTAAATACTCTACTACTAGTGTACAGCCACTGCCACTACCACCACTACCACTATATTACTCTACTGCCACCAGACTACCACGACCACTGCCACTGCCGCTGCCACTGCTACTACCACTGCCACTACCACTGCCACTACCACTACCGCTACCACGAGCACTACCACTACTACTACTACTACTATTACTACTACTACTACTACTACTACTACTACTCCTGCTACTCCTGCTACTACTACTACTACGACTACTACTACTACTTCTACTACTACTACTACTACTATTACTACTACTACTACTACTACTACTACTACTACTACTCCTGCTACTCCTGCTACTACTACTACTACGACTACTACTACTACTACTACTACTACTACTACTTCTACTACTACTGCTACTACTGCTACTACTGCTACTACTGCTACTACTGCTACTACTGCTACTGCTTACTACTTACTACTTACTACTTACTACTTACTACTACTACTACTACTACGACGACGCCTGCGAGGACGACGAACACTGCGACTACCAAGACCACAACCACAACTACCGCTGCTGCTACCACTCCTACTACTACCACTACTACTAATAATAATAATACTGCTGCTGCTACTACTACTACTACTACTACTATTACTCCCACCACCGTTGTTGGTTGCGCTTCCTTTTGTCTACATCAGAATTGCCGCCAAATTCCCCTCATGATCATGCTGCTAGTGGTTAATGAGTGATTTGCTGCTGTTTTCTGTGATTGTGTACCAACAGCTGCGTTGCGCTCACAGGCCCAAAGTCTCAATAGATATGACAATGATTGGTACATGCAAACCAGCGGCTTTTCAACTTGCAATGCCATCCCAGGGCATTGCCTGCAAACTTAACAGTACCCTAAACACTCAGGCCTAACCCGTAAACCCAAACCGAGACTCGGCCGTGATTTCGTCATGCTTTAGCTTCCGCTTGGCGTTCCAGTCCCGACACCCTGAGCCCTGAATCGCAGGCCCGCAACAGAGAGCCCCGGACTTGAAACCATGCCTGTAAGCCCTTTGGCCGAAATTGTGACCTCAGCCCCGAGAGCTTTGCCAAGTTTCGCCTCTGCTTGCAGGACAATTCCTATGCTCATTGGGATGGTGAGGAGGCTCCTGAACGATGACGGTGATGACCAAGTTTCCCATAACTAGGAAGAAATGATGAATATGCTGAAAAGACCATCATGAGGAAGGTTCTGGAGCGCGTGCAAAAGTGAAATACTAAGTTGAACCCTTTGAATCGACTATACAGTGTTTTGGAGACAGTGGAACGACCAGAAAGATCCGCAACATGTGGTCGATGTCAACATCGAGCATGACATTTCGCATCCCGATTCCGCGGTTTCGTCAAGTTGCTGGTTGTTAGGGTTCAGGGTTTAGGGGATTGTTGCTACTGTTGCTTACATACGTCCCGGCTGATGCTTGTTGCCATTGTTAGAAATGACGCATTGTTTACGGATGCCAGCGCAGGTGTTAGGCGATTTGGTGTCGTATCGACTGTAGTACGCGCACGAGTATCTCCTGCTATCATCTGCATTTCGTTAGGGAGGTATTGCTGTTAGTACTGTAACATGGAATTGTTTTGGTGCCCCCGCAAACATATTTCCGGCACGTTGCAAAGTCTGCTCCCTGTGTGCTTCTCAAACCCCGCCCCTCGCCACCACGGCTGTACAGATAAAACCCTACAGAATCAAGTCTCAGGCCTATTGAAATCCTCAGAACAAGCCTTACAACCATCCAAGAAAAGCCTCAGAACCAGCAGTCAGAAGTAGCTGCAGCAGAGAAGAAGCATTGTTGGGATTGTGATTGCAACTTTGTGATCAGCCTTAAATGTGCCCAAGCCTGAAATTCAATAGGCCGCTGAGCCTTGTACCCTAAGCTTCCCTCAACCCAAGAAGGCCCTCATTCCTGATCAGTCGTAGGTAGATTCGTAAACCCTGCCTTCGATTCAACCCCTAATCCCTAACCCTTAAACGCTTAATCATACCTGAGCCCCTGCCCCAGGGCAGAGACAGCTGGAGTAGGTGGACGCAGTTTGAAACCCCGGCCCAGAAGGCGAGAAAAGAGCGGGTTGGGTGTTGCAGTTTAGGGGTTTAGGGCGTTTTAGGGTGTAGGGCAGGGGTTTAGAGGCTTAGGTGTGTATTATAGGGACTTATTAACTAATTGCCTATACCATTTTGGGGGTTCCGTACTATAACTATAGTATAATGGGCCCCAAAAACCTATTCGAATTATTAAGGCCTCGTTCGTTTTGGTTCTACGGTCAGATGCAGGGTCTGGGCCTCGGATTTTGGAATGAGGGAGTAATACTGTACAGTAGAAGCCCAAAAGTTGGAAACCAAATAGCCTCAATCCTTAAGAGTAATGTATAGGGAATCCCAGCACTATTTGGCCTTTTTTCCGGTTTCCAACTTTATGGAGTTTACTGTAAGACTTTCGGGACTCAGGGTCTGAATGCTTCAGGTTAGAAACCCTAAACCCTAAAGAGAGTTTCGGCTCTAGGCTGCAGGGTGTCGGAAGTAGAGTTTAGGGTTGGGGAGGAGGCGGCTGAGGACGACTTTTTCGCGATGCTTTCGGGCTCAGAGTTTGAGTTTTACGGGGTGCGATGAAGTGGTGTCTGACACACTAGCTGCTCACTAGCTCATTGTTTCAAGTTCTGTGGCTGTCGTTCTTGCGGCGGTGGCGGTGCTGCCAGGGCCATTGTTATGGCTGTTGTCGATACATGTGATGCAGACACTGTTGCTTCTGCAGTTGCTCTTCTTATTGCCTGGCGGTGGTGGTGCTGGTGACGGAGTCGTGCTGTTGTTGCATGGTTAGCTAAGGGCGCGGCCCGAGCGGATGGCCTGCTCACAGCGACGACCTTAAACCCGCAACCTTCAAGCGCAAAAGCAGAGGTTCTGAGTCAACACAGCGTAAACCTCAAGCCTACACCCGAAACACGAAGTTTTGAAGGCGAAAGCTGAGAACTTCGCTTTGGATCTCAGGCCACGGCTGGGCCGTGGCGTCCGAAAGAGGACGAAGAGTCGGCACGAGGACTCCAAACCAGGTTTTAGGGCTGAAAAAACGGATCAGATAGGTTTCATAAGGTTTTAACGTCATGCAAGCGTTTCGGGGGTCGCGCTTCGAGAAGTTATGCAAGAGTTCCTATGGTCGCTGTTCCATCGGTCATCACAGAATGGGGTATATGCCTAAGCTCGATCGTTATTTTCGGTACATTACTATGATGACGATGGTGATGAGTATTGCTAGTTCCTTTCTTGTCAATACAAATAGCATTAGCATTATCATGATGATTGTTGTTATTGTTATTGGTACTCCTGTTGTTATTGTTATTTGTGTTATTGTTGTTTTGTATTGTTCATGGTCTTGGTCTTTGGTCATTGGCCGTTGATTTTTGTCTTTGTTTTGTTGTCGTTCAGCATTATCGTTATGTTGATCTGTTTTGCTTCGGCAGCTTCGCGGTTCCATTGAACGGGCAGAGTACCCTAGATGATGAGGGGTAGCAAGATTTACTCTATGCTAGCATGTAAGCGCGTTTACTCCGAGTCGCACGGTAATGGAGTGGAAGGAGTTTGAAGAGCATGGAGATTTGGCAATACGAAGGGATGGCGGCACTATCCTTAGTGAACTCCCCCGAGGAGAAACCTCAGCTCCGTGTGCGACAGTAAGAATCCTAAAACCCAACCTCTAGTCGCCCTAGTCTTCGCAGAAGCCTACTGCCCCCTAACTGGCGCCTTCCATTCAACCTTAAAACCCTAAACCGCAGCTTTACCCAGTCAGGATCAGCAAGCCGCGCGGCAGCGGATCGAAAGCGGAGGGACCCGGAAAAGGTCCGGGTCGAAGTATGGGTTGCAGCTCGGGTAGCGATAGAAACAGGGTTACATGTTCATTGGTACAGCCGCCATCGTTTGTCCTCCTCAACAGCATAACTGTCGTCGTAGTTGCAGTATGATGTTGATAACCCTCAAGGGGTTCTCAGTAGCTATACTGTAGAATGTAGGGTTTCTACAGTAGGAATCCTTGTTATGATTCGGGAGAAAGTATCCCGCATAGCATTACCTAGAACCCTTTGGGATCCTTATGGGAAAGGGCTGCAGCTCACCTTGCGGCGTTTGCATGGTGGTGCACTGTAGCCCGGGCCTTCGGAACAATCCAGGCCGTACGGCCGAGCTCACGATGCTGTTATGGGCTTAGGATTTAGAATATAGGGTTTACGATTTAGGTTTTCGGGTTTAGGGTTTAGAGTAGGGTGTGGGGTTTGGGGTTTAGGGTTTGACCTCTAGAGTCAGAGTTTAGGGTCCAGAATTTGGGATTTAGGGTTTAAGAAAGTAATTTGTGACATGCCCGAAGCTCTGGCCCAGCATTCCTAAACCCTAAACAGGGAAGTCAGATAATTCCTGAAACCCTCATGCCACCCAGTAAAGCCCTGAATCGCCCCATGTTGAAAGCCAGAGCGCACCAACTAAAACAAACACGCACACACACACACACACAAACAAACACACACACACACAAAGCAGAATCCCTAGATATTCACAGCCTAGGGGACGTTGCAGTGCATGCATTGCCTTGCTTTAAAGGGTCGATACTCTGAGGGGCCCCAAAACTCCGTTTATGGTCGCGTAGGATCTCGCTTCGACGGTTTAAGAAGTCGGATCCCCAGGCTTACAATATAGGGGCCTTAATAATTACTATAACACTTTGGGGGCTCCTTATTATAATTATAGTATAATATACCCCCAAACCCTATTCTAATTATTAAGGCCATCCGAGCTTCACATGCTTATCGGTTTTCTTGGAGTTTAGAGGGCTTCGGGTTTGGGGTGTAGGGCTTTATCCCGCGCTTTCAGTCCTGCTTAGTAGCTTGGGTTTTAAAGGAGGTAAGTGTGCTTCTGATTCCAATCAAGGTGCCTATAACTTCGCATACGAAGTCTCCAGATCCTCTAACTACCGCCTTTAAACCCTTGCAATACCCACTAGCCCCTTATTGTACTCTCATAGAACCTTCAAAGTAACCCCTACAGTACCACTATCTAGCTTGCAAAGGAACCTTGATAGTACCCTTTGAAGCAGCCTTTCGAGATCTTCAGGTCGCCGCAGACTCGTTACCGACGCCCGCCCCTGCCAAGCTAAGCGGCGGAAGCGGAAGTTCCGGCATCCCGGCTGGTGCCTAAGAGTTTGAGTTTAGGCTGTTGAGTTTTTGTTTCGGGTTTAGGGTTCATTTAGTCCTGGCACATAAAGGGCAAGAATCGGATGTCAAGAAGGGTGGGCCCCTCCTTGTGAGCTATCGCTGCCTGAGGGAAAGTCGAACACGCCCAATAGCTTTCAGAACAACGCAAAAGATGCAGTAACACTGATGATGGTAGTCAGAACAAACGGAACACGAACAAAAAGAATAATAACAACAACGTAACCTGAGAGATATTGATATTGCTGATCCTCCTCCTCCTACTACTTCTACTACTACCACCACCACTACTCTACTACTACTACTACTACTACTACTACTACTACTACTACTACTACTACTCTTTTTTCATTCCAATCGCAGCCGGTTGCTCAGCTTAGCGTTTCAGCTAATGGCAGTGCATTGCACCGGTGCCTCTAGGGCACTATGACCACAAGGTCGAGTTCTGCTACGAATAGCTGCAAACTCGAGGTTTACTCAGCGCATTCACAAGACCCAGCGTTCTCGCTCTTACTGACTAGGTAGGCGAACGGTGGATACCAAATGTACGATTAAAAGTCAAAAATGCTCAGACTGTCAAAGGCCTCACAGAGTACAAACGACGCGAGTGCATCGCGTGCTTTCACGGCTGGTTTGCAGAAGCATGAGCAAAGTGGCCAAAAATGGTAGTAGGGGCCGTCAATGGCGGCACTAGGCACACTCCAGAGAGATTTCAGCACCCAAGGGAGAGCTTTCTGGCATTTACTATCTGTGACCTGGAGGGACGTACGCGTCAAAATCCAAACCACATCTCGAAGCAAACATGGGGCCGGGACCCAGTGCGGGCCATCCCATCCCAGGATAGGGGAGGTTGCCGCCGCCAGCTTTCGGCCAGCATTCGGGACAAGGTAGCGATGATCCGCAGCTAACCACTCATCGGGTATCTGAAGGAAACGAAAGGAGCGCGGTGTCTGCGACAAGCTCACGCGAGGAAGCGTTTGACAGTTGGCCACAAAAGGCGTGAGTAGGACCTGTCGACACCCTCGTTTTGAGGGTTGGATCCTTGGGGGCTGGATCAGTGGGGTTTGAAGGCCAAAACCAATTTTCTCAATTGTGCAGTTCAATTTTCCGACATAGGGTTTCAAGCTGTT
>BGNK01005330.1:0-25329 GCA_003297005.1 Symbiodinium sp. clade A Y106
TTGCTTGTTCACGTTGCACTGCTCAACAACACAACTGGTGGCTCTGGCGACACACTCCAAGTTACTCATTCTTCATTTCACGATGCACACACACAGAGCAGACACAGCACACACACACACAGCACACTCTCCAAACTAGGATTTTGTCCACCTCACAACAGTCCCCTCTCATTGATTTAAGGTATTTCCTTAATTAAGGAGTATAATCATAATATTAAGCCCCTATTGGTTTAAGGTATATTCATTAAATAAGGAATATAATCATAATATTAAGCCCCTATTGGTTTAAGGTATATTCATTAAATAAGGAATATGATCATAATATTAAGCCCCTATTGATTTAAGGTATATTCCTTAATTAAGGGGTATTGGCTCTCTGTGGGGTTCAAGCTGTTTGCTTGGATTTATGATTTAGGGCTGGCGGTACAGGGTATGCAGGGTATAGGGATGAAGGTAGGGCATCACGTGCATACATACATACATACATACATACATACATACATATTAGTTATATACGTACGCACATGCGTACACGTATATACACTTCTGTATATGTAACATCAGATGATGCGATACATATATATATATACATACATACATATACATATACACACACATGTAAGGATAAACGTGTTCTTGAAAAGGCTCTCAGGAATACGATCATGAATGCTACAACAGCAGGCTCAAATCTCAAAGGTTTGGGTCTGGGACATGTAATGCAACGGCAAAGGAAATACAACATGAGTTCACACTCGCTCTCAGCTTGAAGACTTGGCAGCTTCAGAGGGTGGCTACTTGGAGGATCATGGCAAACAACCAGCAAGGTTAGAAGTAAGTACCTCAACTGGGATGAAAAATTATGTACCTATTGTTCACGAGCGACACGAGTTACCAGAAGACACATGACACTTCGTTTGAGCTTTTCGGAGACTCTAAACATGAGCTTTCAGAAATCCAAGAAGCATCCGGCAGAATCGGAGGTCGTGCAAGGGTCTCGGCTTTAGGATTTCAAGGCTATCGGCGTAGGAACATGAAAACAACTTCGATAAGAAGGGCAATGCCGAGAATGTCTCGCCCCGCCTGCCGTCCGCTGCTCCACACCACACGCCCATCGGAGGCTGTATAGAACTCCTGAACGACATACGAGCTGAAGGTCTTCGGATAAAGGTCTGAGGCGGAGATGAAGGGACACTCGTGAGTGGCTGGGCTTTGGGTTGCATGCCACGGGTCTCAAGGCAGCCAGGGAGACTGAAACTGAATAGCCCACCAGTATCGGAAATTCCCGCCTCTTCAGCGATGATCCCATCCGACTCAACAGGTCCAAGACGATAAGTTCCGGCAGGGCTGTCTCCGAGAAACCTTGCAAAATGGACTCCTACTTATCGAGTACCCCGGGGAACTAAAGGTTAACCTTTGGGTGTATATTGGGAAAAAAAGTACCCCAAAACGTTAAAGGTTACCTACTCTACTACTAGGGACTTCAAACCAGATTCTCCCTTGCAGCAAACTTAGGAACTCGAATCTGTACGCATGCTGCTCGAAAGTGGAGTCGTGGAAACAATGCTGCTGATGGTGATTTTGCGGTGAAGGGCGGGAATGTTGTGTTTAGGGCTTTTGGGGCTGACTTGAAGGGGCAGGGGACTTAGTAAGTTGGTTATAAGTAGGGTTATAATTGGGGTAACTCCATTTAGGGCACTTATAACTCTGCTTATAACCTACTTACTAAGTCCCCTGCCCCTTCAAGTTCGAATTTAATATGTTGGGAGTTACGGGAATTTAGGGTCCAGGCCCTGAGGGTCGCGTTTTGGGGAGTAGAGTGGTGCGGCCGACGGCATCCATGCTGAAATGAGTTGGATGGCCAAATCCTGCACACCTACCCTATGCCGAAGTTGTGTAACGGATACCTTCTCAACATAAGTGAGGCTTTGGAGCGTAAGGGCTTGGAAATGTACTACAACCCTCTGCAGCCTGAACTCCAAATGCTAACACAAAAACCTCCAACCAAAGCCCCGACCCAGAAACTGTAATATAGGGGCCTTAATAATTAGAATAGGGTTTGTTTGTACTCTCATTATTAAGGCCTCTGTTTTAATCCCCGAATACTAAAGCCTCAACCCTAAACCCTCTAAAGCCCTGAACCCCAAACCCCTGCAGCCTAACACCTTAAGTGCCTTAAGCGCGAAACCCTAAACCCAACCCTGGACAACAAAGTTGCCTACAGTGGTTTCGGGACGTGACCCTGGTGAATTGAATTTGGAGTCCTTTGGAAAACTCGTAGAACCAACAAGAAGCACATACAAACATATAAGACACCATAAGGACACCATGCAGTCCTGGACGAATAAGGCAAAGACCATAGAAATCTCATCAGAGCCCCAGCAAATGCTGACCTCAGAACCTGAGCCCACAGCTCCTTCCCGAAGGGTGTAAACTTGCCTGTGTCGACAGAGGATTTTAAGTTTAGGGCTTCAGGTTACTGTGTGGCAATATAAATATAGTATAAAAGGCTCAACTTTAGGATCTATGTAGAGTATGCAATCCTTACTTCAGGAACGCTGCATAAAAAAAAAGGTGGAACTTAACGTTCTAAGGTATCAAGCAGTACTGTGTCCGGTCGGAGCTTCCAAAGATCCACAGACACATATCGACATACCGTACTTTTAAAGGATTTAGGTTTAGGGTTCCAAACATCCACAGACACACATATCGGGTTTCTTGAGCTTTTTCGGGCTTCGGGGATTGGGGTTTTGGTGGTAAGGGTTGTTCTTGGGTTTTTGAGGCTTGGAGGCTTCAGGGTTCGGGTATTCGACCGTCATGATGTGGGTTCCAGAAAACTCGGACTGAAGGGGGTTTACCTAGACCCCCCCAAAGTAGGTAAAAATAATGGCCCAAACCCTATAAAAAGGCTATTATTCTACATACTTTTGGGGTCCAGGTATGGGGGATTCTCGAACTGAGGCTTGTGGCTTTAGGGTTCCAACAAAACTGTCGGTTTGAAGGTTCAGCCCTCGTTTGGGCTTTTAAAGAGGTATATTACTTGAAGGGGTAGGGGACTTAGTAAGTAGGTTATAAGTAGAGTTATAAGTGCCCTAAATGGAGTTCCCCTAATTAACACCCTACTTATAACCAACTGACTAAGTCCCCTGCCCCTTCAAGTAGACCCTAAACCCTAAACCCTAAACCCTAAACCCTATAGATCCCTTTAAGGAACCCTTACTAAGTCCCCTGCCCCTTCAAGTAAGCTGAACCCCTAACCCCCCAAGACTGGTATCTGTATCTGCGCCCTGATGTCAACATGTCCAGAGTGAGTTAGAGGTTTAGGGTTTAGGGTTTGGTTTAGGGTTTATAGGGTTTAGGGTTTAGGGTTTAGGATCTGCGCACCCGGCCGTAAAGGAGTAAGGAAAACCGTGGAACCCTAAACTTTCAGCCCGTTAACACCAAAATGGCCCAAACCGAAATCCAAATCGAGCAACCCCAAACCCTGAAACCCGGACAGCACGCTTGCCCAGTATGGGGGGTCTTACCAACTGGAATCTGGAACAGCGTTTCGGGGTTTCTTATTGTGCAGATATACAGTATAGGGACTATGAAATGGTACGGGCATTAATCGTATTGACAGTATATAACTATTGAGGGACTGCTCATACAATTGTGCAATGCCACTGGTCTTGAACAAGCCAAGGTTGAACCAAACAAACTTATGCCACTTGCTAGGACCAACTAATTAGCAGAGTATGGGCATGACCCATTGTGATCAAACCAAGTTGCCCGACCCAAGGTGACCCACTATCTTCAAAGATAAACCGGAAAACTCGCCAGCATCGCCCAGAACTAGGCAAGGCTTCTGCGCCATGAAGCCGGAAGGTCCCCTGGAGCCCTGCATTGCAACAAGCATCTGGGGTTGGTGGCTTATTGTTTATAGGGTGTAGAGGTTTGTGGTTTATAGGGTGTATAGGTTTATGGTTTATAGGGTGTATAGGTTTATGGTTTATAGGGTATATAGCTCGGGTTTAGGCTGCAGGGTTAATGGCTCGTTGGGTCTAGTTTTTTGGTGTCCACATATAGGGTGGCTTTACCTTGAATGGTTACTGTAGGTTCTCGGCTTCGAACCACTGACTCGTTTTGCGGTTTGACGTGCTTGTGGTGTTTCTGAGGCAGGCCTCGCCGTTCTAGTATCCCGAATAGGACAGACACTGATCGCCTCACGTAATTTAGGGGCCTTAATAATTAGACTAGGGCTTCGAGGCAATATCATACTGAAATTATAGTAAGGAGCCCCCAAAACCCTATTCTAATTATTCAGGCCCCTACATTAAACCTAATGAAGGGTGTTGAAGCTTCGTGAGGCTATAGTCATGGCGAGCCGCAGCTGGAGATTGCATTTACACGGCCTATTTCAAACGGTTTATGGCTGTAAACACGCTGGAAACTTTTTCTGTGAAATCCTGAAAAAGCACTAGAAGCCCACTCATAATGATACCAGGAATTCCAGGAAAGGTCTTTTGGCTTTTGAGGATGTCTAAACCCCAGCTGGGGGATTATGATTCTTGTTACAATAAGCATTCCTTGAAGAGCTCTTGAAGGGTTTAGGGAGCAACGTTAGTAATAGAGTAGCCCCTTGTAGTCTCTGCTCAGCAGGCTCAGCCTGATATACCTCAGAACTCTGTTCCAACTATTGGCGGGTGATAACAATTTTAAAACCAGGGCCGTTGGTTTTACAGTCGCAGCTACAAGTCCTCAGGTATAGAGCGCAACGAGAAAAAGTCGCGCTAATCTCTATACTCGTGAATGCACTAGAACAATCCCAGAGGGTCCATATGTACTACCGTTATGGAAGTTATTAACCCTAAACCCTAAACCCTATAAACCCTAAACCCTAAACCCTATTAACCCTAAGCCCTAAACCCTATAAACCCTAAACCAAACCCTAAACCCTAATTTATAACCATCCCTATATGGACCCTCTTGGAATGAGAAGAAGAACATCAGGGGCCCCCAGGAGCTCTAAAGCCTCCAAAACGTAACGCCAAAGCCCTAAACCAAACCCGAAACCCTAGGCACGACTCCCTGAATTAGGAGCCCTGAACCCAATACTACAAAAACCGAAACACGGCGAGAGAAGTGCGGGATGTGAGGGCCATGCGTCAGAGCGAACTTCTTGATCACAAGAAAGTACAAAACCGAAATGTTGACCCGAAATACGGGGACCACAATGAAAGAATAGGGTGTTGTGCCATATGCCATACTAATGATGCAAAAGTGTGTGTATGTTATATGTATATTACATGTGTATATATATATATATATAAATACATGGACATACATACAGAGAGGGGGGGGCGGGGACAATTTACATCATCAAAAGCTATTCAGCCCTGTATATGGGAGTTTCCGAAAATAGAGGACCCCAATAGATTACCCTAAATAATTAGTAGGATCCCTATTATAAGGACCCCAAAATAAGGTACCCCGAATTTTCGGAAACTCCCATATTACGCCCAAAACACTATGCTCAGTACCGAAAGCCACTTGACTGAGTCCTGAAACGGCCAAGATGAAAGGCATGAATGAGAAAGGCTTAGAGCTTTAGGGGTTTAGGGGTTTAGGGGCTTAAGGTTTAGGGTTTAGGGTTTAGGGGTTTAGGGTTCAGGGTTTAGGGGTTTAAGGCTTACGGGTTTAAGGTTTAGGGGTTCAGGGTTTCTGGGTTTAGGGTTCAGGGGTTTAGGGGCTTATAGGGTTTAGGAGTTTAAGGTTTACGGGGTTAAGGTTTAGGGGTTCAGGGTTTCGGGTAGGGGTTAAGGGTTTAGCGGTTTAGGGTAAGACGCGGAAGCAATTGTTAAACTGGGGACTATAGGCACATCAAGCCCCACAGCCCGTCTCAGAGACTCCAATATCCCCTAATTAACGATTATTCCTTAAATCATATTAGGGATCCTACTATAACTTAAGGTCTATTCCTTAAACAAAACCCTAAAGGCGACTCAACATGCCTCCCTAAAGCCTAAGCCCTGCAAGCCCACCGTTTTAGGGCTCCTTGTTATTTTTTGGCTTCTTTATCTAGGTGGGGCTTTTAAAGCTTTTGAAAAATATTAGTAAATAAGATCCTCTTAAGCCCAATAAGGGAAAATGTAAAATGTCCCAAAGCCCTACCTAGTTATATAATTCCTTAAAACGGCCGAGATCTTGGGCTACAGGTGGCTCTGAGGAAGTCCAGCCTCTAGGACATTGCAGCAGCTGCAGTTGCAGGCGGCAGTAAGTACATGGCTAAGCTAAGTGCCTCTAGGATCTTAGTGGGATAAGGGTTCTGTGAGGGTTCTATAAGGGCTGTTACTGTGCGGACAATTAAGGATCCAGGCAGTGAGTCCCTAATCCTGGCTCCAAAGCCGCAGGTCACGGACCATAGGTGAGGCTGAGCTGCAGGGTTCGGAGCTCTGTCGTTTAGCTGAGGTTATCAGGCAATGGTAAGGGTGTGCAGAGTTGCAAAGTCGGAGCTCGAGATTGATGAAAGCTTGGGTGGCCACTGGCACAGGCTTCTGGCACAACCGAGTTTTGACTGTAAGCAACCCAATCATGTCTTGTAGGTGGCTATGAAAAGGGGGGTGCCTCTGGCCGATCGACTGAAGTCTTTCAAATTTGGAGTTGAATGCCCGGACCCTCAAAGCAGGGTACGCATGTGTTCATGGACCCTTGCTACACCGGGGCTGTGCTCGAAGCAGCGGCGAAAGAAGGCGGACCCAAACAACAATCACCAAATGTTAATTTTTATTTGCCGTGACAGTCCGCAGGGATTCTTCTTCACACGCCGTTATGAAGGAAGGGACCGGGACTGTGTAAGGCTTCTAAACCGAACCGCTCATAAGTTTCAATCAAAGACCTCGAAAATGACCTCGCCCAAGTCGTAGAGAAAAAGCAACGATGCAGCATCACGCTTTTGAGGTCTAAAACTTCTGGGAATCTAGGCACATCCGAACATGCTGAAAAGCAATCCACGTCTCGACCTACGCAGACTCAAGACTCAAGTCCTGGCTGGAGCCTAACGTGGGGGTTATTCCAAACCTTGAGCCGACTGTTTAGTCAATTTGGAGCCTCCTGTTTAGGGTTTAGGGGTTAGGGACAGGGTTGGCAGATTTTGGAACAACCCCCAGGTGCCTGCATCCTCTAAGTGTGATTAGGGTATGTTGGGCCCCGGGTGCATTAGGATTTGGGGTTCATGGGATGGGACTGCGCCCTAAATCCTGACTGACCCAAGCTTGCCCAACCCTCGGCCCTAAACCCTAATCCTCGACCCTAAGCATCCCTACCTATAGTCTCCATTGTAGTTGCTTTTTTTGGTTAACCAGTTTTATGGTTAGGATCTTATAATAGAGATTTTGGTCAACCGAAAAAAGGAACTACAATAGAGACTATAGGTTAGCCACACAGTCCACTCAGCCCTAAGACGCCATCTCGCGGATGAGGGCCTGAGCTTAGCAAAGCACTCGTCTGGTATGGCGTTTAGGAGTTTAGGATTCTGAGTTTATACGAATCTTATGAAATTCCCCCAAGGGTCCAAGTACACAATAATCATATACGCTCCAAAGTCCTAACATACATAACACTACTATCCTAAAACCGAGTACCTAATTATTTGGGTCTTTTGGACCCTTGGGGTTCAGGTCTGGCTCGAAGTTGGGCTTGGCTTCGTTTCCAAAATGCTTCGGAGAGAGACGTTCCCCAAAACCATCGAAAACCCTGAACCCCAAACCCTAAACCCTGCCTTGCTAAGTACGCAGCCCCAAACCCTAAACCCCGAAACCCCTAAATACCCCAAACCCCTAAACCCCTAAACCCCAAAACCGTGCTCTCGTCTTGACTGGGGTTGGGGCGGGGGGTGGTGGCCGGTGTTGGGGTTCAACCTCTCTAGGACTCTTTGTCGATTGCAGTGGTATAGCTTCGGTGATAGTGGTGGCTCGTGGTCGTCGTGGTAGGCTGAGGTGGAGGCGGTCATAGAGAACAAGATGATGCAGGGGATGCGGGCGGTGTTGAAGATGACAACTGTGACTACTGGCGCTTGCTGTTGCAAGGACAGCGCAAATCAGGATCGCGGCTCTACAGCTCGAGAAACGTTGACTGAGTTCCTGGTGTATTCAGAAGACTTATCGCCGCAACTCGGTGAAGACCACCTCGATGGCCCTGTAATCTGTGAATCTGTACCCGACCCTAAACCCTAAACCCTAAACCCTCAACCCTAAACCCTAAACCCGAAACCCTAAACCCTAAACCCAAACACCGCAAGCCCAGGATCCTCAAGCTGATCCGCCAAGCTTGCCGAGCAGCATTCGGCTGGGAGACAATGGTCCTGAGCATGCCCCAAAGGTCCAAAGGACCCAATAATTAGGTACTCGGTTTTAGGATTAAGGGTTCCTTTAAAGGGATCTATAAGGGATCTATAAGGGTACTATAGGGGTTTAGGGCCTATAATTAGGTACTCGGTTTTAGGTCAGTAGTTATGTAGGTTAGTACTTTGGAGAGTATATGATTATTAGGTACTTGGACCCTTGGGGATGGAGCAGCATGGGTCAAGGCCGTTTAGGGTTGTTTTTGGGGTTTCTGGGTTTAGGGTTTATAGGGTTCAGGGTTTAGGGGTTTAAGGGTTTAGGGGTTTAAGGGTTTAGGGGATTTCACACTCAGTCTATGTGCCGAGTATTGCGGTAACTTGACTTGAAGCTTGCGCCTGAAACGCTTTCCAGGAAATCCGAGACCCGAAATTATGTTATGGCGGGAATATACATGGCTTGAAGGAATATGTCCCTACAAGCAATACCTTAAACTGCCTGAACCTAGTTCTTTGCGGGGTCCCAATACACACCCTAATAGGAATTTGCCTGGGCCCTCGCAAACAAAGAAGGTCCTACTTGCCCGGTATCCTAACGCAATTTATTGGGTTGATGTAGGGATTATAGTGCCCCAAAATGGTGGAAGGTTACCGACCCTACTACTAGGAGGTTGTTGTAGGTCAAGGTAGGGTTTGGGGCTCCCTTGGGGGTGTACGCTGTTCGCCTGACTGAGGGGAGTCGATCGTCATGTCCTGGTATCAAACGAAGGGTTCAGGGATTTTGGGAGTTAAGGTTTCCTTAAGCAAGGCACACTTTCTTCGAGGTCCTTCGGCCGAGCTCCCTACTTGGGGACTACAGTGTGGTACTGCAAATTGGTACTTAACCATCATATTATTGGCCTTGACTTTGCTATACCAACAGCCTGACAACCAGGATTGTCTAGCAGGGGCTTCAGCTTGTTGTTTTGCAAAGGGCGCATGCCCATATAGGGGCATGAATAGAAAGGGACTTTGTGGTGTATAATACTCTGCATGTAAAAAGAAACCCTAAGGACTATCCGTATCACAAATAGGACTTTGTCGCATATAATACTCGACATGTACAAAGAAACCCTACAGAATATCACAAATAGGACTTTGTAGTAATACATAACCCCAAAGAATATCCTGTATAGGACTTTGCACTACATATCACTCTACATGTAATAGGTGACCGGAAGGAATGTTCTAGAAGGTGACCAGCATCGGCCTGAAACAGCCTCAGCCCTAGACCCGTCGTTGAGCTGCGAACGGGTTTGAAGTGTCGGGAACCCTGAACCCTAAACCGTGTCTCTAGACATCTCTCGACCATCACCCCCATCTCGCTTGATGCAAAGTCCTAAGCCTCACGTCAACTGCGCTCTCGTCAGTGGGCACGAACATCGTATGTTCTATGGCAGTCGGGCTCTAAAGCGTGAAACAGGAGTGCTGACTGACTTAATTACAAAGGCCTAAATAAAGGCCTAAACGCTCAAGCAAGCTCAGCCAAGCATCGGTGTCGCCCAGCATGGAGGCGGGCTGCGAGACCGACTGCGCTCCCGTTCCTGACATGATTCAGCAATATAGGGGCCTTAATCATTCCCTTTAAAGGGCTCTATACAAGGGTTACTATAAGGGATCCTGAAGGGTACTAGTTAGGCCCTTATAGTACTCCTAGAGCTGCAGTTACCTAAATGATGGGTAAATGGGTTACATATTATATGGCCAGTAAACTACTTTTACCATGACGACGACTGCTACTACTTAAACTGGAGCCCGAGGGTCATTCATGGGTCACAAGACAAACGGTTCAGGCTTTCGGGCTTGAGGGTTCTAGGGTCTACGGGGGCTGCACATTCGGGTACACAACGGCCTCCCCCTGCTAAAGACGTCAAACGCTCTTCGAACGGCGCTTGGGCCCTTCCCTCAGACTCACAATACCACAAAGTACGTACTATTTCTTAGACCCCAAAGTAGGTACTATTCGTATACTTGGAGTTTTAGGGTTTGAGTAACCTTAGCCGCCTTAGCCCAAACCTAGAGACTCCAATACTCCTGAATTAAGGAATATTCCTTCAATCATATAAGGGACCCTACTATAATTTAAGGTCCTTAATTGAGGGATATTGGAGTCTCTGGGCAATGACATTAATAATTTATTTCAGGCCCCTATACGTTAACCTATAGTATACTAGAGTACACTTATAGATCCCTTACATAGAGCCCTGTAAAGGAACTCTATTCTAATCATAAATCCCTTTAAATTAGGAACCCTATTCTAATTATGAAGGCCTCTATACCTGAACCTACTTGGAGGATCATTGGGACTTCGTAGGGTTATAAGTACCTTAATTGGGGTACTGTACTTACCTTACTTATAACCCCAATTACTAAGTCCCATGATCCTTTAAGTAGGTACGAGGTCCCTTTAAGCAGACCTCGAAACCGAAATGACCCAGAAAAGGCCCGAGAAGAGCCGGATTTGTCCAGTATCCAATCAATAATAAGTCTAGGTCCGAGCCACGGGAGGCTTACGATCCTGCAGCGCCATGATGCCCACAGGTCGGGCCTCGCCAGGTCAGTTTTTGGGGTTAGGGCTTTGGGCTTAGGGTTTAGAGGTTTAGGGTTCAGGGGTTTAGGGGTTTGGATTTTGGGGTTTAGGGTTTAGAGGTTTAGGGTTCAGGGGTTTAGGGGTTTGGATTTTGGGGTTTAGGGTTTAGAGGTTTAGGGTTCAGGGGTTTAGGGGTTTGGATTTTGGGGTTTAGGGTTTAGAGGTTTAGGGTTCAGGGGTTTAGGTGTTTAGGGGTTAGGGTATTTTGGGGGGTTTAGGGATCTCAGAGGCTCCAGAACACTGGGAAGAATAGAAGCTTAAATACTAAGTCCCCTAAACCCAAAAACAATAAACTAAACCTTTAAAGCGTCAAACCCGAAAGCCCTAAACCCCAATCATGGAGGGTTCTGGGCATGGGTGATAAGGTATGTTCCAAAACAAGAGTTTCGGAGTCCCTCGGCTTCGATCCTTGAAGGTTTACTTTCCATCAAGCCGGGATAGGGTTGGGTTTAGGGCTTCAGGCTGTTCTGGTTGATAGGTCTTGTGTTAGGGTATGAAGGCTTCATGCTTCAGGATTTGGGCTTTTGGGGCTCAGGACAAAGGGAAGTAGTTGACGGTTGGGGAACATACAGTTGAAGGAGTTTGTGTTACTTTGCTTTTTGGGCTACCTTGTTCCCGATGGCTTGCGCCTGGTGTGTATATGTTCTGAAACAACTACGATACTATTCCTCGTTGGAAATATGAGATTGCAGTGTACCCCAAAACCCTCTTCGAATTTAGTCGCGCAGCTGTATTAACTAAATAAACGTCTTGGGTTGCAGGAGTGGGGGGCTTAAACGTTCGGACAGGGGCTTGGAGGCTTTCGTCCTGAATGGTGAAATCACACTGTATGTATGACAGATACTTGTGCATAGTAAACATGATATATAGATTATACATACATGTATATATATATATGTATATATACAGAGAGAGAGAGAGAGAAAACAATAACAAAAAACTAAGAGAGACGAGAGACAGGGAGGGAGAGTATGAATACTAACACACGAGGTGATCTACTTGGTGGTTGAGAAACTCAGAAAAGGGATCAAGTACCCACGTCCTACAGCACTTCAGAGTTGATTCCGGTTTAGCGCTGAGGGCGGCAGGAGCATATTGCATCGTTGGGGTTTTCAAGCTTGTGCCTTAATCAAACCTTTCGCGTTCTTTCCCTAAGGCTCTAAGGACTCATATATTGAGGCTTTTGGGCCCAAAGACCATACTATATGAGGCTTTTGGGCTATTTTGAGCCTTAGGGTAAGAGAGGGTTTAGAACTTGGGTGGTTGTCAAAATTAAGGTCCCTTTTTTGGGCACCCTAAATAAAGAACTTGGGGATTTGAGGGCTTAGGAGGTCCACACCGCTTCTTACGACCAGCACAAGAAAACGTGCATGAAACGCAGTGTTAAGGGCACTAGTTGAGGTGACACAGCTAAGGAAGACGCGAGAACTTCGTACAAAACATCAAACTTCCGCCCAGCACGTATGTGCCTTGGGAGCATGAGAGATTTGCAGCTACCCAGATTAGATTTCGTACCAAACATGCCTGTCATGTGCCTAGACGTAAACATTCAGGGCTTCCGGTGTGACGCCGCTCGGAGACTTGAGGGCTTTCATACCAAGAGCCACAGGCTCTGAGGTTTAGCACATCACAGTGGCCTGAACCGAACACCAATATCGTTTTCTGCCACAATCACAGCCTAAAAGCCTGATGCCTCAACCGCAAGGCACTTCCGACAACTACCAGTACTAGCACATGAAGCCGTAAACCCCAACCTCGATGATGGATGTAGAATGAACGGAGGCTGCCAAAATGCCTTCGGAAACGGTCGCGGCAGCTGGACAGGTTCGTCGACTGTGAAACCTGTGCAAGACGACACGTTCCGAGTCTCTACATCTAAATCAGAGATCCTACCTAGACCCCCCAACTACCATCTATTATATTCCACATACCCTCTCTTACCCTGAGGCTCATTTGGGCCCAAAAGCCTCAATATATGAGTCCTTAGAGCCTTAGGGTTAAGGACCATAAGGGCTCTATTGGAGGGTACTTGGGTGGGTCCTGTTCAGAGTTGGCCTTGGAGGCTTTTAGGTTTAGAGTTCAGGGGCGTATATACGGGAGTTTCCGAAAATAGGGGATCCTAATATAGTACCCTAAATAGTAGGATCCTTATTATTATAATAAGGACCCTAAAATAAGGTACCCCTAATTTTCGGAAACTCCCATGTGATTTGGGGATTTTAGGGTGAGAGTTTAGGGTTTAGGGTTGATACAACTTGCTCTTGTGGCTTACTCTTCCTATGACTAACACTGCCTCCTGCGATTACTGCTCCCATGGTTACGTCTTTTCGCGTCTAGCAGTTTAGCATTCATATGCATACGAAGTAGTGTTTGGTCATTCAAGGTGTTTTGGGCATAGGGACGTGAGGTTTAGCTCCAAGCTAGTACCGTTCCAACCGGTATTACGTTCAGAGCTTTGGGTTTACAAAGGCAATCTGGCTGGAGGTTTTTTGCAATGAAGATGCAGGCTTTCAGGGGTGCAGGAGCTTGTTTAGGAGTTGACCCCTAAACCTTAAACCCTAATCCCTAATGATCCGGCGGTGAGTCCCAGTGGCGGCACCAGCGTCTCAAGACACTGCCACCCCAACAGGAAGCGGGCGCTGTACTGGGTGAGTGGAGGCGGTGTGACACGCCAGCTTTAGCTGGGTGCCATTCTGTCGTCGTACTCTGCCCTGGTGGCTGGGCGATGTTGCAGGATCTTCACGTCGATGGTGAAGATGCACTGCTTCTCTTGAAGAGTGTCTTCCAGCAGCTGTATGTTGCCCGATGCCTCATCTTCGCTGGGTAAAATCAGCAGTCGCTTGCCTTGAAGATGCCGCCGATGCCCACTAGTGATAACAGCTTCAGCACCTGCAGTAAGCTCTGACGCTTCCTCCTAAGTAATGGGCTACCCAGGGTTCAAGGTTTAGGCTTTAATGACCTCCCTAGGTGTCTAGTCACCTGAATAACGGGTCACTGAGATACATCTAATGCGGCTAAGAACCTCTATGGAAGTGAATCGAGTCTGACAGTGTGCTAATATCTTCGGGTCGATTACACCGTACCTACTCTCGATATGAGAGTTTCCGAAAAATAGGGGTACCTTATTTGGGGTCCTTATAATAAGGATCCTACTATTTAGGGTACTATATCAGGGTCCCCTATTTTCGGAAACTACCATATGCCTGATTTCTACATGGTCGGTTTGAAACCCCACTTGTCGGGTATCATGGGGAAACAAAGGTTGACCTTTTTTCTTAATATAAGGATTATATAGGGGTTATACTACCCCAAAAGGTTAAAGGTCACCTAGTTGAAGGGGCAGGGGACTTAGTAAGTAGGTTATAAGCAGAGTTATAAGTGCCCTAAATGGAGTTACCCTAATTATAACCCTACTTATAACCAACTTACTAAGTCCCNTTGAAGGGGCAGGGGACTTAGTAAGTAGGTTATAAGCAGAGTTATAAGTGCCCTAAATGGAGTTACCCTAATTATAACCCTACTTATAACCAACTTACTAAGTCCCCTGCCCGTTCAAGTACGCTACTACTAGGAAGCCCTCCGGCCCGATCTGCGAACAGGTCTTCGCGAAATTTTGAAGACAACGTCTCAGCTGTCAGGTGTAGGGTTTACCCTGACCCGGAATAACCTACCCTTTTTTAAGGACTTGTATAAAGAAATCATAATAAGGAACCCAAAAAGGTAGGTTATTCAGGGTCTCCACCACATCTCATGCTGTAAATGCAGAAACTCCGGACTCCAACACAAGAGTGCGACGTTTTTGGGGGCCTCCTGCATCACTACACCGCGATTCGGGCTGTAGCGGCCGGGCAACACCCCCTTTCTTTGACCCAGTGAAGCCACGGCAGCCACGTGCCTGAGAATCATACTGTCTGTCGATCTGGGAGCTGGGGTTTGGATGGCCTACAGTCACCTACATATCCGCTCAGTTAGTGTTGGGGGGGTCATGCTTGTCGTCTGCACTTCATGATTTAGGGTCCCTCTGTTAGTGTGTCGGCCGTCTTCAGGACGTAGTTCCACACTTATGTTCGACTTTGAGTTCATCAGGTGTCGAAGCTAGTCCCACAGATTGGCCCTGACTATTGGATGTCGTTGTGATGTGATCGTTTCTTGCCGGCTGCTGTGGCTGCTGAACCCTGAACCCCAAATCCCAAGACGGAAACAGACACCGAACATGTAGGAGTTTCCGAAAATAGGGGACCCTAATATAGTACCCTAAATAGTAGGATCCTTATTATGGGGACCCCCAAATAAGGTACCCCTACTTTTCGGAAACTCCCATGTAGGGCTTAGGGTGTGGTGATTTGGGCTTAGGCCCAAGCCCTACACTTTCGGATTTCGCATTGAAGCCAAAAACCCTAAGCCTTAAACCCTAAGCGCAAAACCCTATAAACCCTAAACCCTAAACCGCTAAACCGTGGAAAAGCCGTGGTGTGCCGAGGGTCTTTTCTCCTTGGCCAGTGTGGTGGGGTTGCAAACCACAGCCAAGCCCAGCCTCGCCGGTGTCGGCTTCAAAAGGCTTTTGGGCTTATGGGGGTTCCTTAAAGGGATCTATAGGGTTTAGGGGTTAGGGGTTTAGGGTTTAGGGGTTTAGGGTTTAGGGTGTAGGGGTTTAGGGTTTAACTTAGAGGGTACATGGGTTTACGGGTTTAGGGTTTGAAAGGTTTAGGGGTTTGCGGGCTTGGGTTTAGGATGGCGTAGGGTTCTTAGGAGGTTCCAGGGTTTGGGCTTTACTATATGTATAGGAGTTACTGTAGGGGCAGGGATCAGCAGGGCTTCTTCGCGGCTCAGGCGAATGCTGGGTGTTTTGGGTTTACGGCTTTACACGCAGCTGCTCCCGGGGCTTTGTGATGTAGCAATTCCTGTTCGGGGGATGTGGTTTCGCAGCTGGGGGGGCGTCAAACCCTAAACCCTAAACCCTAAAGTTCTGGAGTGTCCAAATCGGGCTCCTCGCTCGCATCCTCCGCTTGCTCGGGAGGCAAAGGCGCCGGTTCAGTCCCCAGAGACTCCAATGTCTCTTAAATTGAGGAATCTTCCCTAAATCGTAGTAGGATCGCTAATATGATTTAGGGAATGAATATTCCTTCATGATGGAATATTGGAGTCTCTGGGTCACTGCAGCTGCCTGGCCTGGGTGCTTGGTGCTGCTTGGCTTCGCCTTCCTCTTCCTTCCTCTTGCGTTTACGCATTTCTTGCATCAGATCGCCGGACTAATATAGGGGCCTTAATAATTAGAATAGGGTTTTGGGGGTATACTGTACTATAGTTATAATAAGGAACCCTCCAAAATAGTATAGGTAATTATGTAATGTAGGCCTCTATAGCACTTGGAAAATGAAGCTTTGGCTGCGCGGAGAATCTCTGCGTCTTGCTCCCTTGCGAAGCCAGGTTTCCGGGCACCTTCTTCGACTGCAGCACGCAGCTATTCTCTCAGGCTTGCGCTGGAAATATCGGGGCCTTAATAATTAGAAATAGGGTTCCCTTTAAAGGGGTCTATATCAGGGTTACTAGAAGGGATACTATAAGGGTACTATAATATAGGGGCCTTAAAAATTAGAACAGGGATTTGGGGCCCATTATACTTTACTTTTGAATATAAGGAACCCCCAAAATAGTATAGTTAATTATTAAGGCCCCGATATTAGCCGGAAGGCCGAAGCAACAGCATCTGGCTTTCCTCGGTCTTGTGATCCATCTGGGAGTTTCCAGAAATAGGGGACCCTAATATAGTACCCTAAATAGTAGGATCCTTGTAAAAAAAACCCAAAATATGGTATCCCTACCTATAGTCTCCATTGTAGTTCCTTTTGTTGGTTAACCAGTTTTATGGTTAGGATCTTATAATAGAGATCTTGCTTAACCAAAAAAAGGAACCACAATGAAGACTCCAGGTAATAAATCTGCTGAACCAGAAACCCTTCACTCCCAAAGAACAAAACATTCGTGGCTGTCGATCTTGGCGCCTCGGACTGATGTAGGACACGGAAACCCCAATCGTCGCACATTGAACAACATCGAGAACAGCTCTAAAGACCTCAAACCACTAAAGAAACCCATTTGAAGGACCTAGACACCTAGATCCTAAAGCCTAAAGCCTCAGCTCCAAAGCCTGAAACCCAAATCCCTCGAAGGATGGATCATGCTCCCCCGAACTACGAGCCATGTCTCTCTAGGTGCGCGAAGTCCTAGACTCAACCTTAAACCGGGCAAAGCTTAAACACGAGAGCCTCAAGCTTTAGGAATACTCTTCCTAAAACAAGGTACATGCTATAATACACCCCAAATTCTACTGTGCTCCACTAATTAGCCGGAGAGCCAGCATTATGGAGCATCACCAAAAAGCGAAGCCGGCAACATCTCAAATCCGAATCGCCGAGGTCTCATACACCCTAGGCCCTAGACCCTAGACCCTATACAGAGGTTTAAGGGTTTAGGGTATGGGGGCGTAAACCCCTATCAACTTCCGGGCAGGAAAATGTCACTTCAAAGCACTACCGCAATAAACGCAGAGCCGCCAAATGCTGAAAGCCTCATCCCTAAGGCGGCAGAGCCTGCAACGCCTGATCCATAATCCGCATAAGGCCTAACCCATGTCGATTTGAGGGCCCCCGGAGATTTACAGGTGTAGATGACCACCTCGCCCGCGTCAGGCCCACATTTGCGCGCCGCCAATCGCGAAGAAATCCCACTCCTGCCATAGCATCGGGCTGATTTCTTGTAGAAACACATTCAGAAATAATACATTCTGCTTCTTCTGCAAGCATGTATCGCTATGGTACATCGGCATTCATGGAAAAACAATGAATGACTGATGTATGTGCTACAGCCGAACACATACACACACACACAGACACACACACACACGCGTGATTGCGAGTCAATGCGTCTGTCTGTCTTTCTCTCTGGTCGGTCGGCCTGTCTGTCTGTCTGTCTGCATGGATACATGCTTGAATGTACGCATGTATGCACGCACCTAGTAACTGTATGTGTTGTATGTCCGTCCGTACACATGGTACGTTTATGTATTGTATATATATATATATATACACCTACAAATGTATGTATGCACGCCAGTACTTATCTATGCATATATGCATGCAGGTACACACGTGTTCCTCTTGGTATGTATATGTATCTAGGGGAAACTATGTATGACAATTATTGACTTACGAAGCTCAATATATACGTTTATGCAGGTGCACGCACGCGTGCAGCTGTCCATCCGGTTCATTTGTCCGATCCATCCATCCCACCCTCCATGGAATCCGTCCATCCATCCATCCATCCATCCCTCCGTCCGTCCGTCCGTCCATACACATCCAGATGCATGCCTGCAAACACGCTATGCCTTCATTCCTTCATATGCATTCGCACATAAATTCATGCGACGTCTACAAGTTGAATGTCTTGAAACAGCTCAAGAAGGGGAGAACACCATCGTGTGGATGAGCTTTAGGTATGTTACATGAAAGCCGATACTCTGCCATGTTGCATGCCTTTTGTTTCCGTGTGCTTTCTTTGGCAAGATCTTGGGAAGACAGTCTCAGCAGAGTCTATGGCCTGTGGATTTGGGTTTCGCAACGATTCCGGGAAAGTTCTGCAGCTGTTCTTCGATCCCATAGCGAGAGCTCGACTTTCTGGCCGATCGAGCAAGTAGCGTCCCAAATTTTCGGGTTTTCTTTGCGGCAAAGCTAGCTTGAAGATCCCCATTTCCTCGCAAGAAAATATGGTGACCTAGCTGGGCTTCGACCCATCCATGTACAGAAGCGGACAAGACTCCCCCGCCTTTTTCGGACTGCGATCGCACCTGAGCTCGCTTAGGTTTAGGGTTTAAGGTTTCAAGTTCAGGCTTAGCTGGGCGTCCGGTGTTTAGGATTTAGGGCTTTGGTTTGGGCTAGAGATCTCACAGCAAATGCCAGGGTCCGGCCTGGGATCCCTCTCCACCCCGAACCCGAAACCAAACCCTTAAACCATAAACTTTAATTAAACCCCCAAAACCCCAAACCTAAACCGGACCGAAACCCCTTTGCCTTTTAACCCTTAAACCCTAAACTTTAAACCCCAAGAAACCCCAAACCTAAACCGGACCGAAACCCCTTTCTAAACCCTAAACCGTGAGGGACTTTGCTCAACCTTGCAGGATGCCACCTCGAAAAGCCCGAAGTCTCCTTCTTGAAGGGTTCTAAGCTTCGGGTTTGGGGTCCAGGGTTTAGGGTTTTGGGGTCCAGGGTTTAGGGTTTACTGGCCCAATACCCAAGGAAATAAAAGTTGAAACTTTCAGAAACGACAACCTTATAAGAACCCCAAAAGTTGAAAAGTTGAGTTTACAGCCAATCAGGGTTTACGGGAGCTATGTGGGATTACAATATTTCAGGCTTTCCATATCAGCACCTCACAAAATTACGGTTCTTAAGCTACGTTATGGCTACCTCAGCCGCTGCAAGTTTAAGCGGAACCCCAAACTCTAAACCGGCTAAGCACATGGGATTCAAGCGAGCCGCAGATTTGTGCGGCCAGCGGCTGCAAGCGAAGATTCTAAGACTTCCCCCAGGTCCCCTAAACTCTAAGATAGGGGCCTTGATAATTACCCACGGGGTTGTGAGGTGTATTGTACTACTACTACTACTACTACTACTACTACTACTACTACCTCGAACTCGAACTCGAACTCGAACTGGGGTTCCTAATGTATAATAAGGACCCCCCCCCAAAAAAAAAAAAGTATCGGTATTTGCAATTATTAAGGCCCCTAAATCCTAAACCCTAAACCCCTAAACCCCAAACCCCTAAACCCTAAATAAACCCCTAAACCCTAAAACCCTAAACCCCTAAACCCCTAACCCCTAAACCCTAAATAAACCCCTAAGCCCTAAACCCCTAAATCCCTGAACCCTGAACCCTAAACCGCAGGCCTTGGGCTTTGTGCCTTCAGACAACTAGTCGGCTTGACGGCTTTTGAAACGAAGGTCTTGTGGAGTTGTCAGCTCAGCAGCCACGAAGTTTAGGGTTTCGGGTTTAGGGTTTTAGGGTTTAGGGTTTAGGGTTGAGGGTAAGGGCTCTGGCGGCATCTTTTAAGGGGTTTGGGGTTTAGGGATTAGGGTTTATAAGGTATCCTTTAAGAGGTCAAGGGCTCAGGGTTTAGAGTGATGATACCTATGGCTCCCTACTGCTGATGGACAAATTCCTGCATTACCCCTTATAAGGAATATACCATAATTCCCATAGTTTAGGGCCCTTAGGGTAATGCAGGATTTTGTCCATCAACCGTACCTATGGCTCCCTATGACCTGTGACGGTCCCGGCCACCGAAAGGTCATCAACTCTCCGACACAGCCACCAAACCCGCAGCGCCGAAGGCCAGCCACCAAACTCACAGTGTAGGGTTTAGGGTTTTGGGTTTAGGGGTTTAGGGTTTTAGGACAATGACTGAATCTTTTCTGAAGCAAAGCCAGAGTCATGAGGATGAGCGAATCCTTAACCATAAACCCTAAATCTCAAACCCTAGGCTTTTGGAAGGTCCAGCCGCCGAAAGCCTAAACCCGAAACCCACAACCCTAAACCTCTGTAAGGCCCAGCCAGCAAACTCATGATGATCTATATATATATATATTTATATTATATATATATTTATATTATATATTATATATATATAACCCTAAGCCCGAAAGCCTTAACCCACAAAGCTCTTAAAGAAGACCCAGCCACCAAACTCATGATGATCATGTCCTTCTCCCGGCCCTGGAAGCCGTCCACCGATGTGACCTCGACTCGCCCGGTCCTGGACGTTTAGATTTTTTGGGGATTGCGGCTTAGGGTTTTATAGGGTCTTGGTAGTGCGGCTTAGGGTTTAGGGTTTTGAGGGTTTAAGGCTGTTGGGTTAATTACGGTTGTGTTTATAGGGCCTGGAGATTTGGGATTGGGGTTCAGGGGTTCAGCAGGGATAGCACTCAGAGTTACGGAATTTGGAGTGCTACACGTTTAGAGCTGTATGATTCTTTATGGTTTCAGCGTCGGGGGTGGCTCGGAGAAGGGCCTGTTGCCGCAAGGAGATAAAACAGACTCAGTTCATAAGCGGTTTAGGGGTTGGGGTTTCCCGCCTTTGCTCAGACAATCCTGCTTCACAACTGCTGATTTTCGGACCTGGAGACATTTCTCAACCTGGCATGGGCAAAGAAGCTCTTAGCACAAGGGCCACCGGGCAGCTACAGATCCCTCTGAAGTCGTGCCACCGGCCTCAACCCCCCAGTTTCTCAAACGAAATCGAACCAGGGTTTACGGATGACATGGAGGTGCATAGATCTTAGGTGGGCATAACAGCTTATTGGGCTTTCTCTGTGAGGGACCTATGATTATGACAATATATTTGAAGTACTGTAAGGACGTTGTGGACTGTGGACTTGTTTATAAATGTGTATGCATGATAAACCGGGCAACTGAGGCATTGGATGTGCACAGAACAGCAGGACCTCTCCACAGTCATCGAGGCCATCATGATGATACGGATTGCGAGATGCTGGTCCAAGAGTGAAGTTAATGTAGAGGCCTTAATAATTAGAATAGGGTTTTGGGGCCCATTATACTAAACTTATAATAAGGACCCCCCAAAAAATAGTCTAGGTAGTTACTAAGGCCCCTATATTAATCAAGAAGACTGTGATTCGGACCATGGCGATTCTGAGCGATAACAGCAATGCTGATCGGACACTGTCATTGCTGTTGTCCTCGTTGATCTTGTTGTGATTGTAGTTGTGTTGCGGTCGTGGTGGTGGGTGGTGGTGGGTGCGGGTGGGTGGTGGTGGATGGTGGGTCGTGGTGGTGGCGGTGGCGGCGGTGATGGTGGTGGTGATGGTGGTGGTCGTGGTGATGACGATGATAACGCTAATGTAACTTGTGCAACTGGCCGTGATGACAACGGGCGACGGGTTGTAGTTGTTGTCTATGCCATGGCACATGCCTTGCTGCTGGGCTTAAACCGGGCCTGCTGGTAGTGATGCCCAGCTCCCTCAGCTTCTGCCGGACAAGCTTCACCTGCCATGCCCAAACGTCAGGAGGAATAAAGTGCATCAGCACGGACAGGAGCACAGCAATCTCGCCAATACCGCAATTGTCGTGGTCGTCATCGTCAACATAAGTGTGCCGCAGCAGTAGTAGCAGTAGTCGTCGTCGTCATAAGTAGTACAAGTAGTAGTAGTAGCAGCAGCAGTAGTAGTAGTAGTCGTAGTGGTAGTGGTAGTGGTAGTGGTAGTGGTAAAGTGGTAAAGTGGTAGTGGTAGCGGTAGCGGTAGCGGTGGTCGTGGTCACGCGCCCGCCCCAGCAATACGAGGCCACTACCTCTAACAAGTCGTTCTGTGTGGCTTCTGGGGGAACATCTGCAGCAGAACTGCCACGAGCATCAGCCACGAAGTAGTCCTATGCGGGAGTTCCGAAAATTAGGGGCACCTTATCTTGGGGTCCTTGTAATGAGGATCTTACTGTTCAGGGTACTGTATTAGGGTCCCCTATTTTCGGAAACTCCTATATAACCCCACAGCAGCTGCCAAGGAGGCAATCAACAGATAGTGGCAGCTGTTGCAGCTTTGGCACGCAGCTCACATAGTTGAACCAAGCCGGCACTCGAACTAGTAACTAGCAGAAAGACTGAACCCTAAATCCCAAACTCCGAAATCGCCCTGAGGAGTCTGAGTCTGAGCACATCAACTCCGATACCTCAGCCGTCACAATCGGCCTGCGCATCATAGGCGCAGATGATGCCGACCTCACTCATCGGCTGGCCTGGCTGCATGTGTAGTGTATGAGGATACTCTCAGGGGTGCTACAACTGGCTTCAAGGGTAATATAAGGGTATTGTACAATATGACAACAAAGGTGCCATAGCCCTATTCTAGTTGTTGAGTTCCTTGAACCACGAAAGGTTGACCTTGTGGATTATGTTAGAATCACAAAACCACCCAAAGGTCGCAGGATACCTACTCAGTACCTGAGGTAATAAAGAAGGCTACACCCAAACGCCCAAACCTTAGACCCTGCACGCTTAACAGTGCTGAACCCAGAGCTTCAGCTGATGAATGTGGAGGGGGGAATTTAGAAGTAGAATCGGGCTTGGAGGCCCAGCATGCTGTTTTACATAGAGATCATAAGAGGAAACGACTACTACCAGTACTTAATCCGGCACCCCCTATGTAAGTCCCTAGTAACGACCCTCCGGCACTCCGTATGTATATATATATATATACATATATATATATATATGTTTCGCATTTCCGTGCTGTCAGTGGAGTTCGCAGCTTAATTAGGGGATGCAAGTGTGGGCTTAGCACAAAAGGGTGGTGTGTGTGTGTGTGTGTATGTATATATATATATGTACACATCTTGTCTACCAATTTGTATCTGGCCGGATAAACACAATGCTATCATGCTAGTATATGAACAACTTCTCTAGCCACCTGTACATGTGTCCGTGTACACATGTAAACATGTACGTATGTATGTATGCATGCATGCATTTCTGCATGCATGTAAGGAGAATGCATGTGTGTAAGTAAAGATGAATGCATGCATGCATGCATGCATGTACACACATATGCATGTATTCGTAGATGTGTGTATGTGTGTCGATACAAGCCTGCATGTATAAATATGCTTGCATATGTATTTATGTATGCTTATTATGTACGCATGTGTCTGCATGTGTATGTATGTATGTATGTATGTATGTAGGTAAGTATGTATGTGTGTCTACCCATGTAGACAAACGTACGTACATATACATACCCACATACATACATACATACATACATTAATACACGCCCACATACATACATACATACGTACGCACGTACGTACATACATTCCTACACACACATGCACACATACATACGTACATACATACATACATACGTGCATGCATACATATACAATTACATATATATATATATATATATATATATATATAAACGTACATACAGTACCAAACTAATGCGCACATGCAAGGGTGTGTGTATATACACAAACGTACATATGCATGCATGTCGTGTATGTATGTATGTACGTATGTATGTAATGATGTATATAGGTGTGTAAACAAACATATATATATATATATACATACAACTGTATACACATGTATATAAGCGCGCACACACACACACACATGCGCACAAACACACACACACACACACACACACCCACNACGCACGCACGCACGCACGCACGCACACACACACACACGCACACACGCGTGCGCGCACGCGTGCGCACACACACACACAACGGCACTTCTTGTACCCACTCTGTTCAGCATTCGCTCGTTGCTGTCTTCTCTGGTGTCGTGCCGCGCCGTTTGTATCTCCGCAGACCGTGACAAATCCCAGACCGACAAGCATTTCTCCACTACTGCCTGGCAGCTGGCATTAGGCTGAGCATTCCAAGTTCTTCTGTGGCCCCTCGGGAGAAGGTTGTAAAAGTAATAGGATCCAATACTCAAAGCACGGAAAGAAGCCACAAACTGAATAACATGGGCTTTAACTTTGAAGTGACATGAAATTTGGGACCCAGTTCTCGGAGCCTCTGATACGGACTTACGGTCCATGGTATAGACAGTCGGACATTTATACAGAATCAGAAATCACTAACCCTGAATCCGAAAGAACTCGGTCCTGAGAAGACAACGCGCTCCACGAGGTGGCAAACCTGATCTGCCTCTCCCACATTCACGTAGCCTCGTTTTGGGGTTAAGGGTTTCGATTTAGGGTTTGTGTTTGTGCAGAGCACCTTTGGGCAATCTTGGAGGTTAGGATTTAATGGTAGGCTTTCAGAAGTGTTTTACGAGGGCTTCATAGAATTATTCAGTTGGGCTTTTGTGTTTAGGTTCTAGGGCTTAAGTTTTTGGTGTCGGCGTTAGGATTTGGGGTCTGAGGATTTAAGGTTTAGGGTTTAAGCTTTGAGGATTATACCGGCTGATCTAAACCTTTAGGTTTTTAGGAGCTCAGTGTTCAAGTGTTTCAGGTTCCAGGGTTCGGGCTTCGGAAGGTTGCACATGAAAGAAACTGATTGTCGAGTCCTCCAAAAATCCTGAACCCAAATTCTACGTCTGATGAAGTTGGGCTCCTGATTCAAGAACATCCCTAGACACCATCTTATGGTGTATGACAACCATGAAATTTCATAAACTCCCAGCCCTAAAACCCCTAAAGCCCATACCATGGTGATGGTATCTCTGGTCCTCTCATGCAGTCAGCAGTAACTAGTTTCTTGGAGATCTGCGTTCAGCACGAGTAAACCGTTCAGACAGTGTAGTTCACGAAGCCCTCACTTCGCTGAATTAGATAATAAACCCAAGCATGGGACC
>BGNK01005330.1:28500-39601 GCA_003297005.1 Symbiodinium sp. clade A Y106
TCAGTGGCGGTGGCCGTGGTGTCGTGGTTGTCACCTGGCGGTGGGGACGTCGTTGGTGGTTGGTACCAGTGATGGTTTCGGCGCCGTTGCGGTCCTCGTCGTCGTTTCGTTTGTTGCTGTGAGTGGTCTTGTCACTGTAGCTGCTGCACTTTTCGCATATTGCAGTTTGCCGCTGGGCGGTTGGCGGCTGCTTTTTTTGCAGCGAGTTGGTGATGCGCTTGATGTTGAAAATCTCTACGGTATCATTGTTGTCGTTGTTGGGAACTAGTTGTAGGCGTTGCTCCTCATAACTTGTGGCTGCTGAGGGCAGGGTGATGATCACAATGGACCGCCACCGAGAAAAAACACGGCTGGCTCTGTGCTTGCGAGAAGCTCCATTCCTGCAATAAACTGGCAATGCGAGTGGTTGTATGGATGGTGATGGCTGTAGCCAACATACTGGCGGCGAGGAGGACGACCACGAAGAAGACCATGACCATGAGAATGTTGATGTTGATGCTGATAAAGCTGAAAATGATGGTGATGCTGATAATGACAGCGATGGTGATGATGATGATGATGATGTCGGTGACGATGATGATGACGATGACAATGACGTGGACGATGATGATGGTTTGCCTTTAGCATCGTCACCAACAGCACTGCCACAACAGCCCTGGCCACTCGATCCTTGCTATGACCATACTGGTGCTACCGATTCTGCTGTTCACATGACGCAAGCACTATGCACTGGATCATCCTCAATTCAAGGTTGCAACACTGATGCTTGTACGTCTGTGCTACAAGTAGCATGACTTTGCATGTGAAGAAAGTTTTCAGTCACTGTGCCACTCCGCTGTTGATTGACATTCCATATTATTCATATTATGCTTGGCTCATCCGTTGGATTTTGCCCGCTACGGTTTGCAAACTGTTCGGTGCAAGCAGCAAACCCGACCGCCCTGAGCCCTAAACATATTGCCCGCAACCCTACAACAACCCTACGCCCTAAATCCTTGACAGAAATCCTAAACCCTAAACCCTAAACCCCTAATCGCTTGGGCTCAGGCATCTGGTGCGTCGAATTCCTCTTCGGCTTTGCCATCCTCGGTACTCGTGGGGATTTCTTCCTCGAAGGTTTCGGCTTGAGGATTTCTTGTGGAACCAATTACAACAAAATGTCGAAACCAAAAACAAAAAAACAGAACCAAAACATAAACAACAGCGAAACCAGACGAACAAAACTCAGGCTCCGAAGCAAGATAATATGAACTTTCAATCCAAGGGCCAAACGTATAAGGACCTTCGTATAAATGAAAGTACATAGAAGACACGCCATCACATATCGTACAGTACAACAACGCAGAGGGAGACTTCCGCCTTGTAACCTGAAAATCACAACCGTGAACATACGTACTGCTGAGCTCATACCGGAAATATGCCCGGCTGCCCATGTAATCAACTGGAGCGATTTGCTAGGCTGGCTGTGCTACATGTAAACTAAAGCATGCATAGTTATGGATCTGAAGTGCTGGGTATTTCTCATCCTGGCTATTCAAGCCATATGCCTGAAGCCCCCATACAAGTATTTAGGAGCCTTTGGGAGTATTGTATACCCTCAGAATTCTCTGTGTAATCAGTAAAGGCCCCAAGAGACCCTCATAGAATCCCTCTAGGCTCCTACAGGCTGCTTGGAGTCTATAAAACAAGGGAGTTTCCGAAAATAGGGGACCCTAATGTAGTACCTAAATAGTAGGATCCTTGTTGTAAGGACCCCTAAATAAGGTACCCCTAATTGTCGGAAACTCCCATAACTGCTTAATTAGTCCCCGACCCTCTAAGCCTGGAGACACGTTCAGTCCAAGTGGCGTGGAGTTGTCCGTTGTAGAAGCAACCCGACGGAAAATCAGACAGGAGGGGATGCATACCTCAGACAAGGAAACCCAAACGTTCCATGTGCCCAACTAATACATACTTTCGCCTTGAAGTAGCCCCTAGATACTTTAGAGCCAGAGTATATACTAGTTGGGCACATGGACACTTAGAGGAACACTTAGTGCGGAACATGGGGCGCCGCGTAAGATCCCCTGGAGCCCTCAGGCCCTATCGGACCTCAAAGAAACCTTGGGAGGACCCTACCTAGAGGCTCATACCCTACCCCTTTTCTAAGGTACCTAACCATAAAACTCGGTATCCTAAAATAGGGATAGGGTATGAGCCTCTAGGTTAAACCCTAAACCTAAGGACGAAATGATAAGACCCTGAATTCTCAATCCGGTAATTAGACGGTGCCTCCGATCCCCAAACCCACACCATCCTTTCGATTTCGCAGGTCTTGCATTGCCAGCTTAGGACTCCCAGTTTGTGCGACTTGGGTTGGGCATCATTTTAAACTCAAGATCCTAAACCCTATGACCCCTAGCCCGAAGAAGCGGCGGCTTGCGGGTTTGTAGCTGACGATTAGGTGCTCCTTCTCAGCCAGGCATCAGCGCAAGTGATCACCAGTCATTAAGGGTAAGGGCCATTGAACAGTTATTGTTTGAGTTGAAAGCTTTCACCACTTCCGAAGGTTCGCAAAGAACCGTGTACCCCTGAAAAGCAGTAACGGTCAACAACTATAGGTGTGTATATATGTATATGAATTAAGCGACATCCTGAAGACCCAGAAGAACCGTACGGCTCCATGTTGCCATAAATATAAGCTTAAGCCTTCATGTACCTCTTATGGGACCGCTTTTATCAAGGCCTACGTATAGACTATATGGGCACATGGGGCATTAAGGAAAGGGTCCCATTTTATCACGACGAGACTTGAGTTTGAAACCAGCCTTTGGGAAACTGGTTGCTGAATGCACCTATGAACTCAGAACGACCACATGTCAGCTCCTTGGCGGCTAAGCAAAGTGCGAAAGGTCCCAACCCCAACCCGGCATGTAAACCCTAAGCCTTTAACTTCAATTCCCAAGCTGTAAAACCCAACCTTGAACCCGGTAAACCTAGTTATCAATTAGGGTTTAGGGTTCCTTATTAGGGTTTAGGGTTACTTATTATGGTTTAGGGTTCCTTATTATGGTTTAGGGTTCCTTCTTATGGTTTCTATATATATATATATGGTTCCTAGTTATCAATCTAAGAAGCCTATGGCTGTTGAACCATCGCAATGGGAAGCTAAACCTGCAAAGCCCAAACTTGAAAACCCTATGTGCTGTCAGGAGCCTCAGCATAGGCTCAAGTGCAGCTTGGCTGCGGTACTGAATGTTCAGCAGCAGAGGCTTCACCTGTGCGCTTGCACAGGCGGTTGCAGCGCGGGGGCTTAATTATTTGGGTTTTGTCAAGGAACATAATATCTTAAGCTGCCAGAGTAGGAAGCTATAGAAAGTGATACAGTTACCTGATTATGGTAACTTAAAGAAAGTTGTTTGACAAAGCCCTAAAACCAAAAACTTCAGGAGATATATGCTCCCTCTGGCGCGGAGTTGTCCACTCAGTTATTCCAAGACTGTTTAATACGTGCTAAACCCTATATTGCTCCAGATACCGAAATACTAAATACTGTTTCGGGTCACTGTGTTACGTATTATATGGTTGGTAAATAGCACCGCACATAGACTCTGTCGACCCTCGCACACACACACACACACGTTTAGGGGTTTAGGGGTTACGGGTTTAGGGATGAGGGTTTTTTAGGGTGTTCCAACCGAAACCCCATTTCCCATTCATATTTCCAGAAACTAGGAACAGCTAGGGAAACCCTTTCCCAACGACACTAATGGAGCGATTACGAAAACCCTAAAGAACTCTAAAAGAACGTCAAGCCTTTAAATCCCTACAGAACTTACCAGCCCAGAATCATCATAAAGCCGAATAAAGGGCTTTTTCTGCGGGAAGGGTGACCGATAAGTCTAAGCAGCCACCCCAAAGCCCAAAGCCCATGCGTAGATCGGATAGTACATGCGTTCGATGTTGTTGGCCCGCAAACCCTAAGGTGGGCCGGACGAGGCTTGCAAGGCTCTCCAGCCGCACCCGAGTCCACAGCGCTGAGTCCCTGAGCCCGAAACCCTAACCTTCAAAGGGCAATCAGGTTCTATACCTAGGGGTCCTTATTAAGGGTCCCTCCTTTTACTCTTTGGCTATCCCTAAGCCTTAACCCACCTTAACCCAGGTATCGCTAAGCCCTAAGACCAACCCTCAAAGACCACCCCTTCACGTTACACATTTAGTCTCTAAGCCCTAAACCCTTGCACGAACCCTTAAGGGAGCCCTTGAAGGAACCCTAAACCCTGGAACCGAAGAGACGCTACTGCCACCGAAGCGCCCCTTGCAGAGAGAGCCGTTCGAAGAGGGAGAGCTTCAGCGCCTTCGGAGGAAGTAACGGAATTAAGGGTTTCGGATGTAGAGAGCTGCGGTTTAGGGTCTAGGGTTTAGGGTGGTTTGGGTTCACGGCCGGTTTAGGGAGCGGGTTGCAGAAATCTAGGGAATGCGAGGGCAGAGAGTTTTGGCTTTCAGGGAGTTTGGCTTTAGGAGGTGTGCAGGTCCTGTCAGGATTCAGGGGTTGAAGATTTGTGGGAACACGATGTAAGGCTTCAGAGTAGTAGTAGTAGTAGTAGTAGTAGTAGTAGCAGCAGCAGTAGTAGTAGTAGGTAGTAGGTAGTAGGTAGTAGGTAGTAGGTAGTAGGTAGTAGGTAGTAGGTAGTCGGAGTAGTAGTAGTAGTAGTAGTAGTAGTAGTAGTAGTAGTAGTGGCAGTAGTAGTAGTAGTAGTAGTAGTAGTCGTAGTCGTAGTCGTAGTCGTAGTAGTAGTAGTAGTAGTCGTAGTAGTCGTAGTAGTCGTAGTAGTCGTAGTAGTAGTAGTAGTAGTACTAGTAGTACTAGTAGTACTAGTAGTAGCACCAGCAGCAGTAGGAGTAGTAGCAGCAGCAGCAGTAAGGCTTGGACGAAAGGCCTAGGGAGTCTAGGGGTGAGTGGAGCTTTCGATCTGGGGGCTTTGGGTTTGAGTTTCGGCCTCGGAGCTTCTGCTGTGTCAAGGGGTGCTCAAGGCTTGACAGCATCCTGTCAGGTGAAGAAGCACTTGATTCTGGGGTTTGCAGAGTGAGGGCTCTTAAAGAACCCCGAAAAGGAGACTAGGCTGCGATCATCTTTGGGTGTTTGTCTTTGTGGTACGCCGAGAAGTCTACTTAATTGTATCAGTTCAGTGTCCTATACAATATATATATATATAGATACATGTGTATACCATATATGTACGTGTACCTATGTGTATATATGCATGTGTATATGTATGTGTGTATATGTACATATATATATATATATGTACATGTGTCTATAGGTACATATATATATATATGTGTGTGTGTCTGTACATAGGGTATGGAAGAACATGCGAGATCTATATTGCCACTCCCCCCAGGCAGGGGTCGGGTTCCCGGTGCAAGTAATACAAGGAAAGTCATTCGAGGCGACAGAGGTACACAAAGGAGTGAGAAGAGCTTGTAGCAATGCAACCATCTACAACACGTGCTCGCAACAAACACCCAGTAGTAGGACCGAATGTCGCCAATTTAAAACTGTAGTGGTTGCCATGCCGTTGAGACACCTTGCCCCAGCATCGCCATGACCCAAATCCTAAACATCATTAACAGTTAACATCAACATTATCATCCTAGTCTTCATCGCCGTCATAATAACTATTACCATTGTCATCATCATCATCATCGGCGTCAATCATCATCTGCAGCAGCAGCATCAGCAGCAGCGGCATCAGCGTCAGCATCAGCATCTGCATCATCATCGTCATCATCATCATACGCATCTGAAATTACCGCATCATCACTAGCGGCATCACTGACACCATCCCCATCAATGCAGGCATCACCGTCACCGTAGATGTGCTATCACTAGCAACCATGTGGCACTTGACTATTGACACCTTGATTGCACGAATCTTATCCGGACTGTTGAGATGAAGACTCTGCATGCTTAGCAACTGAACTCTCCGGGCGAGTGATGTAATGTCTTACTTTATTCCAGGTAAACCTCTCTACAGCTGCCTGACGTGTGGCAGCCTTGTCAGAATGCCCTCGAACTTACCCTAAAACGTATGCACCTCTGAATACGCCCCCCGGCCCCCCAACCCGCCCCCTCCCTGCCCCGCAGGCAGTAGTGAACTCACATCCTCCCGTGCTCCCCCCACCCCGACTGAATCTTCGACGCAAGCGACAACACCTCGACCGTTGACATGCACATGCGTTCTTATCCCCTGCGGCCTCCATCGTGGGTGAATCAGACTTGACGGTCGGTGGCAGCTGACAGTGGTCACCGCAAAGAACCTGATCTACCCGACCCTCAAAGGGAAGTCTGCTTTTGGTTACCTGATTTCCCCGTGTTCTCCGACCCTCACAAAGTTATCTAGGCAGGGTTTAAAGCAGGTTTCGGGAGTTTGGGCTTGCAGTCGGGGGTCTTTCAAGTGCTTGGGTTGCGGTCGTTGTTCCGGTTCACATACCCACTCCCAGCTCTGACACCCCCGTTTGTCGGTGACGCGGCTTCCGTGCAACTGCAGCTGGAGGGTTCGGGATTCTGCTTTCTATGGTCTCCAGCAGATGTCTGTTCAAGGATCCTTGTGGCAGAGGCAATTCTCGCAGATAAATTCAGATAAACGGTATCACCACAATATTCTTGAAGCAACGCCTCGTGTTTGTCCGAGATTTTGAGCTCAGAGTGTGGCAGATATCTCATTTCCTCGGAAGATCACTGGAAATAACTTGAACCTGTCTAAATTAGACCTGGTATTACTTGACTGTTGCTTTTGCTCGCAGAATTTGAACTTGGCGTCGCCTTGACTCTGGTCGGTTCAAGGCTCCAGAGCTTTATGGTTGCATGATGTACTTGGAGGATCATGGGACTTAGTTCGTGGGGTTATAAGTAAGGTAACTACAGCTATAATTACTTATAACCCCAATTTAGGTACTTATAACTCTACTTACTAAGTCCCATGATCCTCCAAGTACGTGTGTAGGCTTTTGGAGTGCTTCTAGGGTGTTCAGGGCTTCAGTGTCTTGATTCAGGGTGCCGAGTAGTCCGAAATGGGGCGTCCAAGCTTCCAAGTCTGACCAACCTCCGTAAACCCTAAGCCCTAAACCCTCAAATTTAAACACTAGGGAAAGGCAAGGGGCCAGCTGCTGACAACCGCGGCAGATTGGGATGAGGGTCGCGGGCTCCGTGACCTGCAATAGCAAGTGCAAGACAGGCGGTTCAGTGACTGTAAGGCTTTGGGGTATATAGGGTTAGGGGCATTGAAGGTTTGGGGGTTTATAGAGTTGAGGGCTATTAGGGTCTAGGGTTTATAAGGTTTGGGGGGTTCTTATGGTGCTTCCCAAGTGTGGTAGGCACTGGACCAGCCTGCGACCCTCAACCCTCCTAAACCGTAAACCCAAAACACTAAACCCGTTACTGAGTTGGCAAAAGAGGATGTCGGGTCTTGAATACTCAATTGGGTAGTTCTCCAAGCCAGGGTCCCTCTTTAAATCCCCAAAAGAGTACGGCACCCTTATAACAACGACCCTAAACAGGACCCTAGTTTAGAACCACCCAAATCCTGACGTCGCAGAAAACCTAAAGAGATCTAAAGAGTCCTCTGTCCTTAGACCCCCCAACTACCCTCTAATATACCCTAAATATAAAGGGGCCTTAATGGGAACCCCAAACAGGGAACCCCAAGAATATAGTAGGAATATAATAGGTATATACCTATCTGGGTCCTTCTATTCGTATTATACACCCACTATATTCTTGGGGNCCCAAGAATATAGTAGGAATATAATAGGTATATACCTATCTGGGTCCTTCTATTCGTATTATACACCCACTATATTCTTGGGGTTCCCTGTTTGGGGTTCCCATTAAGGCCCCTTTAAAAATACCCACTAGTAAGGACCATAAGGGCCCCATTAAAGGGGCATTGGGGGGTCCTGGCTCTGTGGATTTCTGGCAGCTCCATTTCAAAGGCGGCACTTTTTTGCCCCAAACCCCAAGCCCTAAACCCCCAAACTCAAAACCCCTAATATAGGGACCTTAATAAGAATAGGGTTTTGGAGCCCATTTCACGATGATTGTAATAAGGAGCCCCCCAAAACAGTATAGGTGATTATTAAGGCCCTTCTACTAAACCCTCATAATACCCCTTATAGTAATCCTTATAGACCCCTTTAAAAGGAACCCTTAAAGCACCCTTAGGTAAAAAACCCAACCCCCAAAACCGGCGTGCGCTGTGTGCCAGAATCTTTCCCTTGCAGACCAGCCTGGGAAGCTTCATCGACTAGAACGAGGGGAAATCCTGAAGAGCGGCCCGAGTTCTGTTGAAGTACTAGAAGGGGCTATAATGGTCTGAAAGACTCGTTAGGTTTAGGTTGCTATAAGGGACTTATTTCGGTTGCTTCGTTGCGAACTTGATTTCCCCGAGTAGGAAGATAGAGGGGCTTTGGGGGCACCTAGTCCTTGTGGTATGTCATGTCACATTACCCTCAACCCTAAACCCTAACTGTGGTATTTCACATCACGTGCAATGACCCTCAGCCATGCAAGCAAGACTACTGTACAACCAAGCCTGTCATCAGCTGAACAATCGACCACTAACAGAGTCCTTAAGCCTAGTAAGCTCTAAACCTTATATCAGCGCCATTGAGCCATCAATACATCCAGCGACATCATGAAAGTTACCGACAGTTTGTGTAACCAAGGGACAGGGCCAAGAGTGTTGCTGGCAATTAACTTCAAACTGTTCCGTACAAGCACCCTCACGCCAATGACTTCGCATCTATTTGTTCTACCCTGCCGTTTGAGTTTAAGCCCTATATCCCCAAACGTAGGGTTTAGGGGTGAAACACTCTTGAGAGCTGGTGAAGCAGCCCTAAGCCCTTGAACCCTAAACCCCAAAACAAAAACTTATAAACCGTCCTAAACCCTACAAACCCGAAACCGTCGCAACAATGCAGCCCAAGAGTCGAAAATCCTTCAGCAAGGCGCTTCCGGCTGTCACCACGGTGCAGCAGATCACCTAATCCAATGGCTACATTTACATAATCTCACTCTGACAAGAATCAGCGTGGTAGCAGGATCACGGGCAAGCACCTGTGCTTCCTCCATCGCATTTTGGATGGCCTTTCGCTTTTCTTTGTCCGGAACATCCTGTCCAAGGCAAGTCATCAACGCATAGCGGCTTAACGTTTGCCGGCCTTACAGGCCATAGCCAGAAACTAAAAAAGCCTGGGGGCTTTTGCTTCAGCCTAAACCCTAAACCCAATACCCCAAGCCCTGGGAAACCCGATACTTTAAACCCTAAACCCAAAGAAACCCTAAACCATAAGGAAACCCTAAACTTTAAACCCTAGACCCTTAAAAACCAAAAACCCTAAGGGAACCCTAAGCTTTAAACCTAAACCCAATACCCCAAGCCCTAGGAAACCCTAAACTTTAAACCCTAAACCCTAAGGAAACCCTAAGAAACCCTAAACCCTAAACTTTAAACCATAAACCCTAAGGAAACCCTAAACCCTAAACCCTATAAACTTTAAACCCTAAACCCTAAGGAAACCCTAAACCCTAAACCCTATAAACTTTAAACCCTAAACCCTAAGGAAACCCTAAGGGTCGTGAAGTTCTGGGTTTTACGGTTCGGGCCGCGGAGCCTGGATTTCTGCATCCGCAAGGAGTTCAGGGCTTGGGTCTACCTAGAGGCTCCTAAATTCCTACAGGGTTTTGGGTTTAGGGTCCCTAAACCCTAAACCCCCAAACCCTAAAACCCTGAAACCCTGAAACCCTAAAGCCCTAACCCCTAAAACCCTGAAACCCTGAAACCCTAAACCCTAAACTCGGTTCAGCAAGCCAACTACCTAGAGGCTCATACCCTACGCCTATTTTAGAATACCTAGTTTTATGGTTAGGATCTGTTATATAGAATATTAGGTACCTTAAGAAAGGGGTAGGGTATGAGCCTCTAGGTAGGGGTAGGGATTGGGTCCAGGGGTAGGGGTTTGTAGTTTAGGAGGGTTTAGGGTTTTGAGTGTCTAGGGGGTGTTTAGGGTTTAGGGAGTTTGGGGTGTAATGTAGGAACCAGATTAAGAAACTCTGGGCCTTTTATCCCAAAACAGTAGGATTCATATAAGGAACCCTGACAAAGGCCCAAGGTTTCTTAATCAGGTTCCTACATTAGGGGTTTGTACTTTAGGATTTGGGGTTCAAGGTCAAGGGTGAAGGGTTTGGAGTTCACGGTTTTGGGTGCGCTTCAGGGTGAAGGGGTTCGTGTTCAGAGTTCATGGTTAAGCCCGAATAGGTTTAGGATAAGGCTTGAGAGTTTAGGGTATATCAGTGGCATCTTTTCATTCATCGGCTGCACCCCAGGCTGCAAACACAACAATAATCCGGTCTCAACGTACCCTCACATCTACAATGCGGTTCCGAGGCCGGGTGTTGCCGTTAAAACGTTTCAGAAACAACAACCGCATCAGCGGAAACACAAAGAGCTTGGCATCAGCAGCACACGAGACGACTGCCAACGCCAACACAAAACTATTCCCATACTCAAGGCGATCATCGTCACCGTTGTCATTATCGCCACAGCCATTTGTCCAACAATCATCATCACCAACTCTATCAACATCTGGGATGTTGCTGCTGGCGAAAAAGCTCCTGACAGTGGTGTTCTTCTTCATCGCCATAATTACTATCCTAACAAGGCTATACATCACAAGTTATAGATCCTGGCAGGTGGGGTACCCCCCGCCCCGCAAAGTGATGTTGCAAAGGGATCCGTACTGGAATATCAACTTGGGATCATGAATGCAAACTGATGACCCTCCAGTTGGAGTTTTCGACAGTGGATGCAGCAGGTGTTGCCAGAGACTGCTTGCTCCCAGGAGAAAGGCTTTCTGGGGATAGTTGTGCGTTTGAGGAGGCAAAAGTTGTGGATGTTTGAGGCCTGTACCACTGGGGGACATCTAAATGGCAATTCGCGGCCCTCGAGAAAAGCCAACGGCTCCCCAACCAGCAAGTTGGTCAACACCAGCCACACGATGCACCCCACCCGACAGTCAAGGACTACAGCTGGAAACACGTGGATTAAGGACACCTACC
>BGNK01005331.1:893-15893 GCA_003297005.1 Symbiodinium sp. clade A Y106
TGAAGAAGTGCGTGTTGCTCTGAAGCTTTGCCTGCAGCTGTTACCGCCGACCCTCGCTTCCGCTCGTGTCGTGAGGTACAAGGCTGGAGCAGAGTGGCTGTGAGAGTTTGTGTTTGTTTAGCTGAAGCACAGAAGTCCTGAGAAGCCGTAGGACGTCTGCATGCGATTCCTCCTTTGTTTAGCAAAGTTGAGACGGAATTCACAAGCGCAAGACTCTGCGAGACCTTGCTGAACACTTCNTTAGCAAAGTTGAGACGGAATTCACAAGCGCAAGACTCTGCGAGACCTTGCTGAACACTTCGGTGTTTGGCTCAAGCGTGGAGCAAGAAAAGAGTGCAACCGCTCTGCGTTTTCACAGCACATGATGGGGTCTGCAAAAACGGTGAGATGTGTACGTGAGCGATTCTTTATGTTGATATGCAAGAGTTATATAGATTGACCGGTCTTATGCATCATTCAAGGGTGGAGACATGCACGGCTTCGTAGACGAATTGTATCACATTTATCTGCAAGAACATACTATAGGACATAAAGAACAACCACAAGATTGAAGTGGCATTGATTTATCGGATAGTCTTCATGAGAACTCCACAATGAAAGGTAGGTACAAGCATATCCCATGCTGATTGGGAGAGGACTTCCCATATCAGGCATCAAGAGCAAGAGGGTTGCATAAGCTTGAAAATCAATATTATGCAAACCATGACGATTGTAAGTTTTTGTAATGAAAACTCATAGAAAACAGCTTTTTTGAATGAAAAATATGGGGCCCGTAATGTGTTACACTCTCTTTAATTTCCCACGCAATCTGTTTGCAGCTCCTTTCCATTGAGTCTTCAAGTTCCCTTCAAGAGGTCCAAAATCTGGATCAAGAGCTAACAGCTGACCTCAAGGTTGCTGCTGCCAAAATGTTGGACACCCAAATTGTGACTTCTAACCAACTTCTAACAGCCAGCTTGCATGCAAATTTCCCAGAAGCAACAGAATCTTCCCAGAAAAGTTTGCCTAAATTCTCCAGACTTTCAAGAGCCTGCCAGAAAACACAATAAAACAGATTGCCACGGCAGCTGCCGCTTCGGGAGCGGGTCGAGGGTGGCGAGACCGGTGCGAGGATTTTTCACAGCATTAGTTGTTGTCGATTACAAGGGAGGGCAGCACCAATGCCGTGCAGCTTTTGCCGTGTTGCTCTCGTTGGGACCGAGCGCCGACTGCAATTTTGCGAATTTGTTTTCAATTCGGGTGAAATTGCAGATCTTTTAAAATATTTATATGTACAAATTATACGGATACGGACAAATAGTTTAAAAACACCTCTAGCACCAAAGTGTCCAACCAGTTGCACATTGGTTGAAAGAAAGCTAGCAGCACGAGAGAGAAGATGACCGAGATGCGCTTCGCCAAAAAAATAGTTTGCACATAGCTCAAGGCTCCATGTAGTGAGAGATGGAACGTGGACGAACCATCGGCCTTTCGTCCACCTTGCATCTAACTTGAACGACAGTTCATGCGATGTGCGTCGCCTTACTTGGAACCTTAACTTTTACGGCTCTTTCGTCTTGGTCTTTTATGGAAGAAGATCGAGCCTCTGGGGCTTGTGCGAGCAGTCCTTGTCCACCAGTTGACATCGCCGTGCACCTTGCTGTGGTTTCATACCAAACTCATTTGAAACAAATAGATGGAAATGCGGCTAAGAATCACGGCTTGTTCGACGAGACTGTCAGTAAACTGACACGAGATTCTCAAGACAGGCCGGTTGCTGCGAATCTGTTTGTGTGGTTCGGCAATCTTCAGAATCTACGATACGAATTCGCGGTCGTCTGATTCGTTACTTCCAACGCCCATGATACTGTGTTTCTTTTAGCATGCTTAAGCCCGCATTGCCAATTGTAGCTTCCGTGTTTGGCATTTGCTGTTAGAGGCATAGCATTTGAACGTTCGCAACAAACCACCGGGACTGGAATCTGGAATGGGTTCGCTGTGCCACAATCTCTCTGTCTGTCCGCAGTGTTTCTTCCGAAGAAACGGGCCCCCGGATGCTGAACTGCTGAACAAAGCACCGTGACTTGAACGTTTGGGGATGGTCGGAAATGCCTGGTTGGTTTGACTCATGTTCTTTTTTTGCACTGCAGCCGCTATCGGTTTCAAGCGATCGCAAAGCTTTTCAGTGAAAGTTCGTCCCGCGTCATCCTGATTTTCGATTTTCGGGTCAGGGTTGGTGCCGGGACCAATGGTCTCGTTCGCCCAGCCTTTGTTTTGGCAGCCTGGGCCTTACTGCTGTTACGTCTTCATGCAGTATGTTCCACCTTTGTGTTCTCCGGCGCTGCCAATATTCCGGGTCTTATACTAACCTTGAGGATAAAGTATGTGGTGAACGGTCTGAGCAAGAAGCCTTGCCCTCAGATGTGTTGTGTTTTGCGTACGATGACAAAATTTCTCTAGAAGCTGGTAGGACTGGGAACACCAGCATCTCTTGGATGCAGCCGCAGGACCCAGAAGCAAGGATTGAACGAGCTGCACAACTTGATTGCAGCTTATGGGTATGATGCGCAGGCTCGTGGGTTCGATGGTTCAGGCCAGGTTGAAGCTGGGGTTCCGGTTCGGTGTGTCCAAGGATGAACTGAGCATTAAGTGAATGCCCATGGCAGTTCTTGATCGCATCAACGCTTGCGTGAAGGCCTTAGGACTTCAACAATCTCCATCTTTACTGCAGACATGGCACGTGCAATCGGGCTTTCAAACTGTCTGAGTCCGGTAAACTGGACTCCTGCATCCCGGCAGGTTTTCTTTCTGCGTGTTCTGATCGAGGAGTGTGCGGCAAACAACTGGCAACCTACAGGCTGAACCGGTGCAGCGATGGTTTGTGTGGTTGCTGTGATTCACAACGACCTGGCGCAACCAGCCCCGAAACTCCTTTGCTAGGTCAATACTACAGCACCTTAACGAGATAAAACCAGCCTGCCAAGAGATTGAAAATATGAGAGCGAGAGGAGAAGAATCATGAGAATCGGACAGATATCAAGCTGGAGTTGACTGTCTCATGAGACAAAGGCCAGTACAACATGAGCGTTTCGATCTGTCATGCCGGAGACTCGATGCATGGAAGTATGCTAAGTTCGCGCACTGTTGACATAACAACATACGGCAAGATACGGTGGTGTAGCATCATAATGTTGTTTTTGTCATTTATGTAAATCTTGGACATCTGAGGTATTGGCAGTATAAGAAACAGGATCGTATCAGAACAAACAACAATGATGCAACATAGTATGAATGTAGTGATAATGCTGGTGTATGGTACCAGTACAGCATTCACCCGGTAGACCGCCATTAGTCTCGGAATGCTGAAACCAAGTAATCATTGATCATATCTGTGGAAGTGGAAGCAGAAAGCAATGAAGCAAGATGAAACGGTAGAATAATGCAATGCCTGTGTAACGCAACTAGAACCAATGTTGAGGCGGTTGTCTCAAGTTTCCACCGGAATACAGGTCTCGTGAAGACCCTGTGTAGTCTCGTGCTGGAAGCTGCCCTATGACGGGTTCATTACATCCAGGATTCTGTCATCTAGTCAGAAGAACGATCGCCTCTCTTTCAAAGCGAGGCCAGCGGACGTTTCAGATGCAACTCCTCGCGAGTGAGCTGAAGGAGATGGAGTCAGAGGTGGCCGTGGTTGATCCATTGAGAAGACGGCAGATACCATTAATCCAGCTGTGGAGGACACTGTGAGAGCATTGCAGGAGAGCTTCGGGATGCTGCCGAAGCCACAGCACTTGATAGAGCTTTTTGTTAGCGGATCGCCCGAGCCTCCGATGCAGCATGACTTGCGATGGCGAAACCCGTATCTTCGCGTGTGGCTGTGTTCAAGTCTGCTTCAAGTTCAGGCGAGGTGCCATCATTGCACAAGAACGTCCATGAATCAGTCTTGCAGCAGCCACACAGAGGCTCTGCCAAGCCATCGAGCAGTGCAGGGACAACGTCACAGAGGAAACTGGCAAACTCTGTGCTTGAGTTTTGTGGTTCAGGACTTGCAGTCAGCAGCTGCCGCAATCAAACCTCCGACGAGAAGTTACGTCATGAGAGTTTCTGAAGGCAAAAACCAGTCGTAGTTTCACCCATGCAACAAATAACATGAGTAGCAAAATACGTATTATCAGGACCCCAAATTCGGTACCGCTAGTTTGGCAGTACACCCCTAGATCCCAAGCCCTGAAAAGTAAACCTTGGTTCCTAAACAAGAACCCTACACAGAAAGCCACAATACCCCAAAAGCCTTGAATCGTAAACCCTAAGCCCTATGTCCTCGTTCTGAGCCGAAGAGAGTCGAAGGACTTTCTGGCTCAGCTGTCCAAGGCAAGCACTACATTGCCCGGGGTTTGGAACAAGTTGTATGGCGTTCCGTAGAGGTTTTGTAAAGGTTGCACCCCGGGCTGTTGTAGGTTTTGAAGGATTTTAGAGACAAAGGGTACCTTGATTGGGGTTCTCATATGGATCCTACTATATTGAGTGTCTTTAGCACGGCCCCTTCTCTGAAACCGGAGTATGAATATACGGGTGTATGTAGGTATATGTACGTGCATGTGCAAACTGCGGTTCTGTCCTCTTCTCCCTGCTTCCATCTGACCTTTTTCATCCACCTGTCTATACCTGAATCTTTCCTGTGTGTCCACTTGGCTAGGCCTCTGCGCTCTTACGTGTCTCTGCATGGGCTTAGACCGGTTTGGCACCCCCTTCCATCCGGCCGGCACCGCGCCGGCCAACACCTGAGAGCTTAGAAAAAAATCGTTGAATATCGTTGAACCGTCACAGAACAGGGAGCTGCGAACCAGAACAGTGAAAGATCTCGGATACTCATTGAGGAATTACTGGGCTCTGAATCTGAGCCAGCTTGAATAACTCACTAATCAGACGGTCGTCCTAGAAAGTAAACATATGTCCTGCAAAATACTAGTAGAGATGGGTCCAGGGTGAGGTTCTGGGTCCTGCAACGAGGTTGTGTGCCCGAAAGTCACAGTGACGGCTGTGGGTTCAGTGTCGAACTCGAGCTTTGAGAGTTCACTGGCTCGGGGCTGGGAGCCCAGGATGAGAGAAAGAAGTCCCCTGCAAAATGCTTGCTTCATGGTGCATGGCAGGCATCCAAGATTTCGTTGAAGCTGGTGCCTCAGCCCCTTCTCGGCGAGGTTCTAGCAGATTATCGCACTGTCGACTGTCGAAGCGGCATACAATTCTTTTTTCAATATGGGTTGCTCGCATGGCTCATTCCATGAGAAGTATGCATAGACTCCATCCAGGAGTCGCAAGTACTTTATTTTGTTGCACACACGCAGAGTTCGTTGACATGAACAGCGGGGGCCCTCCTCGATTTTTGGTCCTTTGATACCGTGCCTTGAACTTCTTGTGCCAGGGCATCTTAGGAAGCAATCCAGCGTCTGTCAGATAGGATCGCGTTGACAACAACCCTGCATTCCATGCACCTTCGCATGTAGGACGTAGGAGTAGTCGCAGCTTGCACAGGGCACAGCTTAATCTGGCTGCGGCCATGCTGCAGTCGATCCCGCAGGAGAAGGAGGCAACAGGGCTACAATGACTCTGCCCGGTTTCTTCGATACAGACTCCGGAGATTCGTAGGGCCATTGTGGGGTACTGCATTGAGCTTTACTTGGACGACATGGGCTGTTTTGCATTATCCGACGGGACGCAGCAGTCTGCCTTCGAACTGTTTTGGAGGCTCTTTCGAAAGCAGTTTTGTCCATATTCTCCCCCTTGTAACTCTGCGTCTCTCGGCGAATGCGCGTGCAACGAGTTTTTGCTAGACGTCCAACCGTGAGAAACTCGTTTATCGGAAGAGCAAACTCCTCTGCCGCTGGTTTGAGAGGCAAGCCGGAGGGAGGTGGCCAAATTCCTCAAAGCGAGGCTCAGGCTCACCACCGAATCAAGGTGTTTAGGCAGTCCTGGCGGTGATGTTGGGTGTGCATCTCAAAGTTGGAATCAAGTTTTGCCTGGCAGCTGAAGCTCAAACAGATAAACAGGTATCGTGGATCCGTTAGCAAGCCCGAGGCTCTGGATAAGTCAGGCACGCAAACCTGATTCACCATTACTTTCAAGCATGCTGGCCAGGGGGCTCAGGTGAAGGGACTGAAGCCTTCAGCTTTATATTCATAGTATATTATGGCTAATCAGCAAATATACAATACTATATTATCAGGTGCTCCGGGATGAATGCCCCAAGCGATGTTCCCAGTGGTAAGGACGCCCACTCCGGAGCTTGCAAGCTTCGTCCCGTGCGTGCGCATCCTCACGAGGTAATACGGCACAGCCTTCCGCGGGCTTGTTGATGGGAGCCCTATGCCAATGCTGTACTCCCTAAATTCATTCGTTGGAGTCCAATGGCATGAACTATGGCCGCTTTGTTCGTACTTTGGCTCCAGGTCGGAGAGTTTAGTTGCCAAAGGCCCACGATCAGTGGCCGCAGATTTCCTCATCGGTATCCCAACTTCCAGCTTGCCTCCGGCAGGAATGAACTCGGACAATCGGCAGAGGAAGAACACACACCAACACTACTATCACACCGTGTCTCAACTCGTGCGCTTGCATTTGCCCTGAAGGCACAGTGCTAACGAATCGTCTCCTGCCGAAAGGAGAACTCCGTCTCTAGGGAGCTCTGATTGGGGGTTTCAGGAAATAGCGGACTCGGATATGCGCCCTAAGCATCCCTAAACATTGCAACGCCACTAAGCCAGTAGTGACACAAGAGCCTGGAGTTCTCCCGCCGGCACAGCCCTCCGGGCGTTTCGGTTTCCGACTTTACTTCGAACCCCCCTCCATGGCCTGGTCGGCACACTCAGCTCCGTCAACTGCATACTCAGCGGTGCCTACTGTCTGAAACTAGCTTTATCATGCCAGTTCACAAACTCAATGCTTTAGTTGCGAGATGGAATGAAGGCAAAGCACCCAGTGCGCCATGCTTCTCTGCAGCTGTTTGCAGCTTTGTCCAAGTGCTGGAGTTGAACAAGAAGTCATGGAAAGTTGACGCCACCCGCAGCGTCACAGGTGTCAGTGGAACAGGTGGTGAGCCTGCAGCTTGTGTCGATCCGTGTCCCTTTTGAAGCCATGTGGGGGCTGCTGGTGCTTTTTCCAATGCTGCTCAGTGCAAGGCCCGTGCCCCAAGAAGAGCTCTGACAACTCATCAGCCCCCTCAAGCTTAGAGGGTTCCTCAGAGATTGACTCGTTTCCTTGGAGTTGATTTTGGGTCTGGACGTGTTCCCTGACTGATCCCACATGATTTACAGGGTTGTCATGAAGAGACGAGGGTGTTCAAGCGGCCATGTAGGCTGTCACTGCTTGCTCCATCCGTTCCAAAGCTCTCTAGAAAGCTCTTGCAAGTCTCCTCAGTCTCAAGCGCTGGAACCATCCCAAAGCTGCTCACGCTTCAGGCCTTGCCCTGGCGGGGAGTGTGTCAAGGAGACGGGTCGTTGCATGATGTTGATCCTAGTTAGTATATTTTTTTGTTCATTCATTTCTTTCTCGTTGTCTTTGCTTTCCCACCTTCCCCTGCTGCAGCTAACCCCAGCGGCAGAGAAACAACAACAAAGCAAAAACCATGCACCCAAGCTGCATTTTTGTGCAGTTCTGCCTTCAACAGACCCTTGCCAACCACTGAAGAGGCAAAACACCAGTGCTGGGGGTTTCGCAGTTCTGCTTTCAAAAATGCTACAATTAGTTTTGGGAATTCCCCGTGCCTGAGACGACAGAGTCGGATAGTGACTACGTGGTTGACGACATCGAGCAGAAGCCGCAGCTATAATCCAACACTGGGAAATGCAAGCCCGTCATCAATAGTCGGGTTGAGGACAAATTGATGTCGAAGCTGGTCTCAGGAGCACCTCTTGCTGCAGCAGAAGCACGGAGTGCAGAAGGCAATCGTGGGCTGGGACAAGAACTGTTAGTCGTGGGTTTGTAAGGGAGGTTTGCACTTGCATGCCGGGCAATGACCGGGATTATGTGCCTCCTGCCACTCAGTGCTCTGGTGGCAAAAATCAAAACCACTAGTGCGATGTTCTAGACTCTGAGGGCAGAGAGTTGATGCACAAGCCCCAAGCCGCGTTCATGAGATGTGTGTCAGGTCCATGCGCAGCACAAGGCCATGGACGCAGTGAAGGTGCACAAAGAGGCAAGGTGACAAACAGAAGGGTTAGATTTCATTCACTCTTCCTCTCAAGACACGAGTTGTCCCTTCTTGTATGTGGCTGCTCGGTCTGTAGGCATTGCGTCTGGGCGCTTGCCCGCAAGCGCGCAAGCGTCCCAGGCATCCATCGTAGAGGCCCATGGCCGCCTGGGCGTGATCGGCAACAAGGTCGTGGATGAGTCACTTGGCGGGTTTGTTTTATATACGATACTATGTAATACATTGCGTAGTATAATATGATAATATGTCTGCTATTTTACATGATTTCGCGGATTTCTCCAACTTTTGGCTGTGACACTCGGGTCCGGAGAGCTTGAACGTGAGACCTTTTGTACCCACAGATGCTCGACCGATCTACGCGAATCCGGCACATGCGACATAAAATGTGTTACTGTAGTACCATACGGTCTGTAATGTATGGTCTAAGTGCATAGATGCAACCCTTGATCAAAAGGTGCCAGCAAAACCACGAGCACTGTATCGACGGCAAGACGCATACAACTAACACATCCCGTGCAGTGCATGCGCGAGGTGTGTATCCATACTAGTATACACCTTTGACATACATACATACATGCATACATGCATACATGCAGACATGCATATGTACATGGACCTGCAACGTGCACCATATACTGGGATCTTGTCAAGGGATTTAATCTTTAAGTTATCATAATAAGGAAAGCATATTATTTACTATAGATCCCTGTTATGGTACGTGAAACTGAGTTCCTTACCCAGAGACTCCAAAACCCCTTAATTAAGGGATATTCTTTAAATCATATTAGGGATCCTGGCATAATTTAAGGAATATCCCCTAACTAGGGGATATTGGAGTCTCTGGGTTACAAGAACCCTAAACCCTAAACCCTAAACCCTAAACCCAGTAAAGGCGCCACAGCCAAGGCACGGGCTCCCAATTCGCCTTCGGGGCATGTCCCTCTTTTGGTCTCAGTGGAAGCCGCAGTTCTGGACGTCAGGCCGGGAGCCTTGTAGACCCTGAAACCCTACTCATAGTATTGTATTTATTGTTGTTGTAATATTAGTATAGTATTATTGGTAATAACCCTAAACTATAGTCTCCTTAGGGTATAGTAAACCCGAAAGTCACCTCAAAGCCTTCTCGAACGAAAGCACGGGCGAGCCAGGAACCGTCCAGTGGTTGAAGGAGGACCGCATTCCGAACCGGAGCCGCTTAGAGTAGCATCGGAAACGTAGCGTCGTAGAATGGAGACCGGACAACTAGAACAAGGAAGGGGCAGGTGTGTGCTGCACAAGACAGAAAACTGGAGTTTTGAGCAGAGTACACCACGAAACAATTGAACTGTGTAGCTGCGTATTTGTGCAAAATCAGATGCTGCACCTAAACAGCAGTGAGCACGTGCCATCATCACCTAGATGTCAAGAAACTTATGGACAAATCGGTAAGATCGTACTGCAAGCTTCTCCTTCCTGGCTGACAAACATGTATGTCAGCCGACTAATGCAAAGTCTAATGAGACAATAACCTGCTGATACAACAGTAGAACTGCTTCCAAGCGTAGGGTCTACACTGCTGCCCAAACCCTAGACTTCACTTGTGCAGAGCAGCCAAGCAGTCAAGACGGGCCAGCTGAAGCTAACCCGAGATAGGACGTCTAGGAACGACGCGTTACTCGATTGGACCTTCAGTTCTTTGCCTTCAGTTCTTTTCGAGAAAAAGATCTAGTTTCAGCGTATTTGCACAGAGGTCAACCGGCAGAATTCCAATATCTGTACATAGATGTGCCAGGTTGAAGCATGCGAAGACTGGATGACTTAACGGTAAGCAACCCAGACCAAGCTCACTGCTTTGCAGGATTGGGGTATCACCCTGCTGCGCTGCCCGATGGCGGTTGAGGCTGTCATTCCGGGCTTTCGATCTTCCCTGAAGCCTCGGTATGTTGTGGTATATTGTATAGTAAGTACAGTATAGTATATGATCGTATGGTATACCGTCTTACAGTTTATTCCAGTGTATACTCGTATCAACCACCAGCTTGGCCTCCTTGAGAACTCGGAAGGCCGGTGGTTACCTGACCGACCCGGAGACCGAGGTGGCCAAGCTGGAGGTGCCGGGAGGAATCAGGGATAAAGCGAGTGTGGAATCAACTAGGTCATGCGGTAGCCGCATCGTTGATTCCCCCCATTCTGCTTTCTGAGGGAGTTCGGGGCTTCATGTTTCTAGGTTTCGCGACAGTCACCAAATCTCGTGCCTTTCCCGTGGTGGTACCCGGTATAACAGCGCTGTTTGTACAATGCCCTCCGAGGCTGTGGTGGATGCAGCTATCGCTGCTGATATCTATGTCATCATTGATGCTTGGTGGAGTAGAAGACCCTCTTCCCACAGCATTAATGTCGGGTGCCATCAGCATAGAGGCAGTGGAGAAGGATATCCGGCATGTCGACCGCACGATGGCATGGCTATGGTCGTCCCGCCACCCCCACACGCAAAACAAGCTAAGCAATCTCAGCCGGAAACCAAGTTCGTTTCAGCAAATGCACGGGTTTGGAAATTTTCCGAGCTGGACTAGCTTACTGGTGATGAGGACTGGCACGACCACAACGCGAATGACCATGTGGAGGCGCTCCCGCTTGTTTTCAGTGAGAGTGTCCTGGTGGGGACGAACCTCGGAGAGTCTGTCCTGTGATCCGCATGCAAGATGGGAGTTTCCGAAGCAGTATCCTAAATGGTAGGATCCTTATTATAAGGACCCCAAATAAGGTACCCCTATGTAATTTTCGGAAACTCCCAGATGGGCCGCAGCAAAACATGATGTGCCAGGCGGCCAAGGGGTTCTTCACACAGGTGTCGCAGAAGCCTCTCCGTCACATTCTAGAGGTTCAGTTCGTATGTTGTCATTAGATGCAGGTTTAATCTGAAGGGCCGGGCTTGGTCGGAAGGATGGGTTTGTCACATGATTCTATTTGAGGATTGGGCCAAGGCTCAGTTTGGAGCACCCGTCGTGTGACTGGGTCCGCAAGGTACGGTCAGTATCCAAATGTCATGTTCGAGATTTTCAACGAGCCGATCTTGCAGAACTGGACCGAGACAATCAAGCCGTACCATGAAGAGGTGGTGGAGGCCGACACCGTCAGCTTTGCCCATCCGCTAGACTCTGCCGTCTAGTTACACTACCGAGGTGATCCGGCAGAACTCGCAGAACCTCATCATCATGGGAACTCGTGTTTGGTCTCAGGACGCTTGCGAGATTTCACGTCAGGAAGGTGTTGCAAGCCGTCAAGAAACCCGCCGTCCATGTCCCGACTCCGAGAAACCTTTTTTTGTCATGCGCGGCCGAAGGACGTGGATGGTGCTGCAGAAGACCCTGTAGAGGGCGTGAACCTGGCCTATACCATCCATTTCTATGCCAATACGCACAAGCAGGCAGTGGGCTCATATCTTGAAGGCTTGAAGTTGCCGTGCCAGGTCAAAAGAATTCAGTTTTGAGGAGGCATGGAGCACGGAGATGGTGAAACGACGAAAAGGGATGCAATCGTATGCACGACGATGTGCTGAGACTTCTGGAACTTGTGGATGAGCTTAACACACCACAAACTTGCGACAGAGAGCGAGACAGAGAGAGAGAGAGAGAGAGAAAGAGAGAGAGAGAGAAGTCTGAAAGAGCAGCCTGAAGGTGTTGTTGCTGAGGGGCTCGTTCTCTGTATTCCCCCTTGTCCGTTCCCTCTGACGGCGCAGGAGCTGCGTGAGAAGGTGGTCAAGGCCCTAGAGGCCGTATTTCGATAGGAGATCGATGGAACGGATGAAGATTCAGCACACTCCGCATGCCGAGTGCTGTAATCAGGTCTGAGTTTGAGCATGGTCTCTACTGCATCGCTTGCACTTACGTTAGTCTTTTAGCGCCATCGCCGTTTCTTACAAGCTTAGGCTTTGTCATCCCAGGCTGAGGCTCCAGAGACATCTGAGATATGCGGGCTCCGGGCTCTTCTGGATTCTGTTCTTTTCAGTGCCTGGCGGGCCTAGCGTACTACTGCTCAGCAGGCGGGCATCGCTATCTTTGCGACCGAGTGTCCTGGCTGTATGCTGTAGTCCTCGTCTCGACCTTGCACTAAATTCCCCAGTCAAGCCTGCTTCGCCGTACACCTCTTTCTAGCACCCAGAAGACATCCTGCAGTGATTTACACCGCTTCAGGCCCGCCATGCGAGGCCCATAACATTTTGGGGTAGCCTGTGCAAGCTCACAACGGACGAGTTTTGTTGCAGAGAAGGTGAAGTTACAGTACAACCCAGCATCCTGGATGTGTACGCCCCCTGCCCTCAGATCGAAACCCTAAGCCCGAAACCCTCTGACAGAGCCTCAATGCCATGATTTTAGCAGAAATGTCAAGCATCTTTGCAAAGAGTTCCGAAAGAAGAAGCGCTGGCTGAGGTGGGGAACCTGCGATGCCAGCGGAGACGGCACACTGAACCTCGAGGAGGTGCTGCCCAGTCAGCTGTCGGCTTTGTTTAGATACCAGCTGCCCCGGTCAAAACATGCTGTTGCTGTGCTGAAAGTGCCTGAAAGTGCAACTATCCATCCTTGCCAGACGAAGACTTGGCTGGACTTCTTCGCTGCTCACAACATCTCGGATGCAAATTGGGCCGTGAGCGACAAGCAGGATCATCCTCGCCTGACTCCCCCAACTTTGGCATGCAAAAGCATCACGTGAGTGTAAGACGAGCAGTAGCTCAGTAGCTTCCGGCTTGGTGATATCATCAAAGTGACGACGTGCCATCACGGACACAAGCTTCCCGTGCTTTCAGGAGGCATGCTCCGCGCTCCTCCCAGGCCAGGTGTTTGTCAGAACCTCGCTGCTTCGGAGTTTGGTGCACTTAGTAGCACACTCATGTTATCACCCGTGAAGGTGCTGACGGAGCAGGTCATTGGGAGGACTTGGGTTCTGAAAATTTCGGGCTGAGATATGAAGCGTGAAACGATTGCCCTTGAGTTCGTGCTGGTGAAATTTCCGCTGCAAGAATCTCGCAGAGACTCTTGAGGCTTCTCGGGCCTTGCAACGATGCATAGGATACAGCGGGCTCTTTTGCTGCCGCGCTCTTTGATTGTGAGGATTGTGAGCTCACAGAGTCGGGCCACTTCGTGAGGCAGGCTTTGAGTAGGCCCTTCATGACGTTGAGCTGCAAGTTGCCCCCCCCTTTCCCCGGCATCAAAGCTTCCAGGGCTTCATTGCGAGGGGAGGCGATGCCGGCCACTCTTCCAACTCCCTGCCCGAGGCGGGATGGGTGTGTTGGGTTGGGACTTAGAGGGTTAGGAGTGCTCGGAATGCTCACGAACAGTTCAGAACTTGACTGGTTCAATAGGGGTATTGGCTGTGCCACGTACTGCCATAAAGCCCACAAATCCTGCAATGTCAGTAGCAGCAGTGTTCGTTGCCAGTCACATCATCAGTCCTTTTTTGGTTTGCTTATCAACAGAGACAGCAACAATTCAGAGCACGAAGGAGGACGAAATCCTTGGAAGCTCCTCCTGCAATCTCAAGATTTGAGCACCACATTTTGACGTCCTTGGAGCTGACACCGGCATTTGTATTCTTTTGCAGCTTTCAATGAAACCGAACCTTGGGCTAGAGACCGACCTCATGGGCCCCCAGCTCAGGTTGACCACGCCTCCACCCGGCCAATGCGCAACATCTACGGAGACTCGGAGTCAGAGCGCTTGCAGTGCACGCTGCAGAGCATACGCGACTTCTCCAAAAGCACTCCACGTCTCGGCCCATGTTCCAGGAAAGCTGCGCCGAGAAGAAGTGCTGCGAGGACATCGGTAGCAAGCAACCCGGCTGACATATTTCAGGGCCATGGTGCGAGGCATGTTGATGCACACAGCAGCTGTTAATTGCTGGAGGTCGCTATGACTTTTACGCGTCAAGAAGATATCCCAAACCCTGAGCCCTAAATTCGAACTGTGGAACTGTGGAACCCTAAGACAACCCCATTTAAATGGGATCTTATTACAAGGACCCCTGAGCAAGGTAACACCCCGATCTTTTGAGAAACACCCGATTGGAACTTCAGCCCTCCGAGGTATCCTGGTATCCTAAGGCCCTAAACTGTAAACCGTCGGAGGTGCTACCAGAAGAACGAGTACTGGGCATCCTGCAAGGCGAGCTGCACACCAGGCCCCCAAAGCAGACATGATTGGCCGTTTAGGGTGTAGGGTGGTGCTGAGACGTGACTTCGGGATGGAGGCCACCTGGGCCGATGTTGAGTTTGATCAGCCAAGAGAGATTTACACTCCTGCCACTGGCTGCGACAGTTCCAAGCCGAAGGCGTGGATCCCAGTGATCCGCCCGAGTATGCCTCGCCCTGGACATGCAAGGTCGGAGAGAGGTTTCGGTAGATGCGTCCTTGAGTGTAGAATTGGAGGCTAGGGCTAGGGGTGAAGGCCAGCTCCCGTGTCTTTGCTGGTCAGCGTAGAAGGCTTAGCTTCTTTTGGACTTCGATGCTTTGCAATTTTTTGCCACCTCGGAGCCAAACCGTTTGGCTGTGTGCAGACGCTGAGCCATTTGCACAAGCAACCACCTACTTTACTTCTAGGATCCGATCTCGACCGTAATGGCTCTAGTGCCTTGGACCCTTTCAATCAAGTGATGTCGCAATGTCGCAGGTGCTGACACGGGATGAGGACCAGGGAAGTCTGTATTTCGGTACTTAGGCAATAGTTTCGGAGCTCCGGTGCAGTGTAAGTGCCGGTGAGGCCGGTTGTTGAGCGCCGAAACCCGTTGCCTGTCTTGATGCTCAGGACCTTTCGTTTGTGCTTGTGTTGCAGCGGCTCGTGCGTGCC
>BGNK01005331.1:20893-36812 GCA_003297005.1 Symbiodinium sp. clade A Y106
CTCCTTTTACAGACGCACACCCCAGTCCGAACAAAATACCCACAGGGTCCAGATACTCAAGTCGTATATATGCTAGTCTCAAGGGACTTCCTACTTGGTACGGCGTAGATTTGGCATGAGCCCCAATTTCTTTGGGGCAGGCATCGAAGAAAAGTTACCAACACACGCCGTGTCTGCACACCATCCTCGTCTTCGCTCGGATCTGCGAGGCTGAACACGTCGTCCTGGCAAGTCCGAATCGCAGTTCAAAAAGCTGAGGGCGCAGCTGGACATGGCCTCTAGGCAGTCTTCATCCGACTCGTAAAACGTAACCTCAGACAAAGCGGTGTGAGTCCGGACCTGAAGAAGCATCTGAAGGCTCTATCTGCGGCGGAGATGCGTCTTCGGTCGCAACATTGACATCCTCTGCCAAGGCGCCCTGGGCAAAGACTTTCATTGAAAAGCTGTGGAACTGCCACGCTTCACATGCCTGGATCAGGTCATTGACAAAGTTGTTCGCGCACTCCTCCTCATAAGCACGATCTCTCAAGCAAGGTTCCAGCGCAAAAAGCACACTTTCCTCGGCAGCACTCCGTAATTTCGCGCCAGTGGCCTTCCGACAAGCAGCGATGTCAATGTGTTAATTGACTGCACGTTTTGGTAAGAAGACATTCCTGCCAACTGTGTGTAACATCTTTCTGTCTGAAGCTGCCCTTGAAAAACCAGCACACGACACACCATGGATCCAGCACGACTTCGCACCTTTTGCATCAACGCGCCCTCGACCCGCCCAGAGTAGCTTGTGAACGACTCCATAATCCATGAGAGCCATATTGAACCGACCATGCTCGAGAGAAAGAGTTTGTTGCCGATGGCATATCCGACTGCTGCGTTTGCACTCTTGTCATCACTGCACCTATCGATCATTGGGCATGTCCCACTTATAAGAGCGCGTCAGGCACGATTGGAAGCCCAAGTACGTGTTACCGTGATGGTGGCCGTACGTGTTAGGGTGATGGTGGCCGTAGACATGGTGGTAGTGGTCGTAGCCATAGCAAGGCAGTAGCAGAAGCGGCAGTACTAGTAGGAAAGGGAGGAGGAGGAGCCTTCATCAGCATGCAAGTCTTCATGCAAAACTTCTGAATACAATCTACTTGTTCTGGTGGCAATGACGCAATGCTCACAGTACTCTCGACTCTCTTTAATCTCAGGAATTCTCGACAGTTTCAATGCCCATGCTGCTGGTCACATGGAAGCAGTCATGAAAAAAAATCGTCGTGGCCATCTTGCAAAACTGAACAGTCGCATCACGTACCCCCAGGAGCCAAGACATATTAGTGGTTACAGTTATACGTCCTACTACGAGTAGTACTGTAGCAATCAAAGTGCCCGCGTTCGCAGTCCCTCCTCGCCGGTCTTGCGGGCTCGAGCACGGACTGGCCTCGCATCGCATGCGCGTGTCTTGTGCGTCCCGCGTTTCGCCTCCAGGACTAAGCGAAGCCACCTTGAAGCTGTTGGCTTCGGTGCGCAGGGCACACGCTTCTTGTGCGAGCCTCAGCCAAAAACATGATCCGCTGCAAGGATGAAACCTACGATTCGAGAAATCCCAACCAGCCTGGAGGTCTCAACCATCTCGACTTTCAAGCACATTGACAGCAGCTTTTTGTCAAGTATTCTGCTGGTATTTGGCTTGGTATCTGGACAAGCGGAACTGGCATGCCGTGTACAGCATAACCCATGGGACGTCTAGTGCATCTTTCCGAATTTCCTCAAAAAGGTTACACCTTGCAAGAGCGACAGCTAATGCGGAGGTCAGAAGCAGGGCAATGGCTTTATGACTTCACCTGGACAACAGCCTCAGGTGGTGCAGCCCGCCGCACTTCCGCAAGAGCATCCTGGCACGGCGACAGTTGAACACCGGTGGACTGAACGACAAAGAAAAGCATGCTCATTCAGTTTCACCTCAGCCTCAGCAACTGCTTCACGCAAGGTGAGGTGGGCTAGCAGCAATGCCTCGGAAAGAACAGTTTGACTGCATGTTCAGAGATGACTCAATCGAGTCAGCGACAATTACGTTGACTCGTTGCTTGGGGGCGAGCCGTCGGAGCTGCCTTCAGGGCTGCTGCGACAGCGATGTCTGAAGTCTCCACTGATGGCTCGGCGGCAGCGGCATAAAGCGCAGGATCCAGCCTCTTGGATATCAGACATGCAGACGAGCAAATCTTCTCCGAAGCGTGGCTGCGCTGTCCAACTTGCAGCTTGGTCACAGCATGCCCGAAAGGTTTTCGCAAGCAGCAGCCTCATAAACTCTTCAAGTACATGCGAGTGAGTGACACAGGCTGCAAAACCTGGCACACAACCGAGAACGCAGACCAACTTCATCACTGCATCCTCCATCGAGCATGTCTCTGCACTCCGTCTCTTCACCCCCCTGTCATCGTCTCCCTTGTCCGGGCAGCTGTGTTCAGGGCTTCTCGACCACACTGCACCCTTGGCTGCGGCTCCGGGCTCTTGTGCGGCTCTTCCTTTGCCCTTTGGCCGAGGCGCGCGGGAGGAAAGCTGTCCAAGGCGTCGTCGCCGGCGAGCTTCATGGACAACGGCCTCAGGACTTCGGCTCCAAATGCTAGCCCACGATCCTGGAAGCTCTCCCGATGGCGCTGCTCTCCACTGCAGCCCTGCCACAGATTATCTTCACCGGGCAAGGTCCAGCCATCGACCTCTTACAGCGAGGCTGACATCAGGCCCCATGCTTTTATGGCGCAAAGTGAAAAGGCAATAAAGATAAGAACGGTTGCTCATGGCACAGAGCCGCATCTAAGACACTAAAGCAGTAAAAGCCATTTCAGATCAGAGTTCATGGCCTCATGTCCAATCACACCACCTTTCGTGCTCACAGAGGACCAGGCAGACAGCTTGCTTAAGAAAACAGTTCAAGTTAGACTTGGAAAGACCAGTCGTTCACCATGAAACGCCGATGAACAAATCATTAAGCGTGTGCCCTCATGTGCCCTCTAGCAGCTCTCTGTCTCAACACTTATGCTCTTGAAACTGAGCTGAGCAGCATGTTGAAATGGAGAAGCGTGCTCTGGCTCAGAAGCATCCAGGGCAGCATCCATTTCATTTCCCCGATAGAGAAGCGGAAAAGGACACGACCTGAGGTGTTGGAAATCTCAGTCCAACCACAAATCCGGGAGCAAAGACAAGGCGACATCCAGGCTCAAAGCTGAATATCCAGCTCAGGCATTCCATCCTGGCCCATACCAAGAGCAGGGCCATCAGCTCGCACAACTCCCTGCCTCCACTTCGAGCACCCAAGTGTCCCGAGGTCCAAACCATTCGGCTGTGAAGATTGGGCCTGGGCGGAGTGCGTCGCTTGGACGACATCACGAGACGAAGGCGTCCCGGAGGTTTCGGGGCCCAGGCCTCGAAAGGACCATTTCAGGCCACTTGCCTCAGCGGCAGCCTGCAGGATGCCTCTTGCAGTCCCGTATTTCTCCTCAGTGTCTGCCAGGAACTGCTCTGCTCTCTCTGCTCTCGTGAAGGCCATCGCAACTTGCTGGCCAAGCTTCGAAAAGTTCCTTCAGCCACGGCTCATTCGGAAGTTCTACAAAGTGCCTGTTCCAGTATCAGTGCGCCCCCCCCCGCCCCAAGCCCCAAGCAGCAGCATGTAACAATGTAAGGCCTCGGTGCCAAAAGCAAAAGCTTGGCCAGCAAGTCGATGCCACCTTGGCTCCTGCGAGGGCGGTCAAGCGGCCCAAACGTTGACACTCGGCAAGGCTACGCCGCTGCGCGATCAGCTCCTGGTGAGACCAGCACTTGCGTACTGCTGTACCGAGATGTTGTCGATATGGTGCACGACCTCCAGCCGACACAAACGCCACCACACTGGAGAGACAAAGAGACAGAGACAGAGGGGATGGGAGCGAGAAGAGGCGAGAGGGATATCGATTCAGTTCAGATTGCAGATCATGCTGCTATGTTTAAGTTGTAAGAGTGCATCTCGGAAGAAACTCCAGGCCGAAACTTGCTGAAGCTATCGAGCAGGAAAAACAGCTGCGGGCGTTTATGACAAAAGATCAAGGCTCTGGCCGAAAGCATGAACATGAAGTCGCAGATAGGCCTGTAGCTTAGTCAGGATCTGCGGATCTGCAGTGGCCCGACATGGACGCTCACGGGGCTCATCGGAACAACCTTGCTCTTGCAAAGTCAGTCCTGGGCTTTGATCATATGCTGAATCCCCAAGCCTTGTCCAATAAGGGTGTTTCGACCCGGGTCTCTCCTAAACTGTATTGCCGTGTGCCGTGGCAGCGTCGCAGCCCCTAGCGCCCCGCATCCACCTGCAATCTCTGCAGTCCCAAGCACTTTGCATGCAGGCCTCTGGGTGCAGCGGCACAAGCAGGTATAGAGCAGTGGGTTTTGGAGCAGCAGGGGAGCGCGTGTCCCGAGATAGGCCAGGGAAGATGCTTCTGTTGCGGGAAATTACAGATGCCCAGCTTGAAGCTAACGAGGTTGCACACCCACCGTGCATCTGTGCGCTTGATGCAAGCTGACCGAGGTTCGAGGGTCGAGCACCCCCTTACAAGTGAAAAGGGCGAGCAGTGTCGAACACAGTGAATACCGCAAAAACGAATCTTGCAGGATCACTTCCGTCACAGCTCTGGGAGTCAAGGACGCGACCTTCCAGTCTTCACAAGGTTGCAAACATGCACATAGTCCCAAACCTGGCCATTGTCTGATTTGGACTGATACATGCTGTACACGGAATCTACACCCCCTGTGCTGCGAAGTTTCTATTCCCGATCCGCACTGCCAACAACATTCATGAAGCAAACTACTGCCCCCCATGCCTCGGGTGCAAGGAAGCCGTTCGTCAGCTTCAAGCGTTGGATCCAGCGAAGGTGCGTTTGCACAGCCTGAGTTTCCAAGAGCCAGCAGTTGAAACGCTCACTGTCTCGGAAATCCCAGATCCCAGGGATCCCAGGGATCGCAGGCAGGCTCAGGCACCTCGGTCTTGAGTATTTGCCGCACTGTCCCCTGCACGCCAATAGTGCCATTGCCAATGCCCACTGAGCCTGTGAAGAGACAAACTCGCTCGAGAGCTGGGATGAATTGCAAATTACATGTCAGACTGGATCAACGACAACTCCGATGTTTGGTTGTCGAAACAAAAGCCGGCGGGCCAAGAGGCTCACTTTATGTGCGTGCATCTCGAATGGGACTCACGGGCCTTCGATGGCAACCACGTCAGCCTCTGGATGCCTGAGAATCCAAAACGCTGCTGTGAAGGCCGTTCAGGCTCAAGTAAATGTCCGCCTGTGGGCCGCTTTCAGTGCGAAGTAGCCGCTGCAGGAGCCCAGGTCGACCACTCGAAGCGGCCTCCAGAAAAGGACATCACTCGACATGGCCATGATCGGGCCTCTCTTTGACAACGCGCCTGGTCTTGCTGCACCTTGCAAGGCCCTCGGCGAGAATCGGCTTCATGGCCTAACAATCGTGGCCGACTGCAGGCATTTGGCAAGCAACAGGAAACACTCATACAGTGAACTACAGCAGCATAATCACATGTGCAGCAATCTGCATATGCATGCCATGCCTGCCATCTGCCTGTGAAGTGCTCCCACGGCCGATCTGCATTGGCAGCAATGTATGTGAAGTCGTGCCTTGGCGATGAAATACGTTGAGACTGCTTGCGAACCAGAAGCCACGCAGGTGCAATCCTGCGAACACCTCAAACAAGTATGCTATGCACCACGTTTTTGCGTGTAGAAATGTTGTTGACACGTCAAATCACGTCCATGCGGGATTGGAGCATCTTTGTTGAAATCTGCCGTTTGCTTTTCAACCAGGCATCAATATGAATTGTCCGGTTGTTGCGCGGGTCCACCGTGCAAACACACACAACTGGCAAAGAAAAACCTGGTCAGTGCGGCAAGACCCAAGCTTGACGTTGACGACGACATAATATCGTCAGTTAGAGACGCATGCTCGCAAATGCCCCCATGTCATCTACATGAAACCGTCAAGGACAAGCCGATGTGCTCAATCGCTGCGTGAAAGCTTTTTTGTTGCCAACGAAAAATCCGGAACTTGTTACGGATGGGGTCCATTCCGTTGCAAGTACAGATTCACGCGTCCATGAATCCACCTATTCCGCGAGCTTCGTTGCCGGATATCCCGGAATAAACTGCCATCCCCGGCACATCTGAACGATTGCGAGATTGCGATCATGAGAATGGATGTGCGAATCAGGTCATCCCCTACACCTGCAGACGATTATGAACAAACGGAAATGACAATTTGGACATGGGGATCGACGGGTAGATTAGCTCACTCAAGGCATGCCAGGTAACCTGAATCGAAGCCGAGTCCAAGCCTTGAAGTTGCAAAAAGTTCATATCAGCACAAACGATAGCTTCCGCCTGGTGACCGAAAACTAAATCGCCCACGGACTTACGAAGATGCTGTCCAGCTGGCAGGAAAGGGGGCGGGATGGGGTTCAACATGTCGTAATTGCGGATTGCTGCACATATCGTGTAATGAGGTCATCGATGTCCCGCCGATTTCTTTTTATCAAAGATGTATGAATCTGCACACACGTCATTTTTTTCAAATGCGCAAGCTCCGTGCCCTTGGACCATCAGCGCCAGCCATAGGGAGGCAGATGATAGCGAGGGAAAGGCAAACCATTGCAGTAAACGGAGATACCAAGGAAAACGACGAACCTATATCAAAACGAAGTGCAACTTCACGGATCAAAGACATGTTAGGCTGGCATTAGGCCGATCGGGGGGGGGGGGGGGGGGGGGGTGTGGCGGGGGCGCAGGGGGAGGGGACCCAGCGGGAAGGCGCAGACGGAAAGCGAGGGGAGAGGGTCATCCGGGGGCCTTCAGGGGGAAACGCCCCAGGGGGAGGGCCAAAAAGAAAAGCTGGGGAAAGCAATTAACCCAGGCCACCCCGGTGAGCACGAGGATTTTGGCAGCCGCTCACCACGAAACCCGCATGACCNGGGGGAGAGTGTCATCCGTGGGCCTTCAGGGAGACACGCCCCAGTGAGACGTCCTAAGAGAAAAGCTGGCGTAAGTCATTCACTCAGGTCACCCCCGTGAGCATGATGATTTTGGTAGCCGCTCACCACGCATACCGTCAGTCCTCTTGGTCATACCTGTAAAGGGAACAGCATCGCGATGGTCTCAGGCTTAATGTAAGTGCAGCTTACCGAAAGTGTCCATGGAGAAGTGGCGGCTTCCCGGCCCGGTTCTTGGAGGCATCATCTCCAGCAGAACAAGAGGAGAGCTGGCTGAAATAGCAGGTGGATGTCGTCGTTGTCGAGGAGATCCACATACGTGAGATCTTGTTGAATACGTGGTGAACGACACGACAGTTGCAGGATCATAGCCGGCTTCAGCGGAGCGTCAGTGAGAAAAACGTAGCAGCAGGGAGGTAACCTAGGCCGACCCCCTAACGGCCCGAGAGAGAACGTATCGCAACAGCAGCGCACGATCATAGGCTGAAATCTCAAAGCAAATAAGCCAGCTCAATAACTGCCAACAGGTACCATTGCGGAGCGAGTGCTAAGGAAGGAATGGGCTCACTGCTGTGCTCGGGCCTGCACACACGCCATGAAAGCACTAAAGCTGGAGACCGGAATGCTGCTATCACGCTAACATTAGATCCTGGCATGCTCAAATCAAATGCACGCGCTGTCCAGAAGTCGATGCACTGAATCCCATGCGCATGCGGACAGGTGCAGCATTATAACTAGAGCGAGGACGCATGTGAACCGGAAAAACACCTGCGAATCTACAAGGCTTATGCAGAGTAACTCACACACACCCCGGAATATCGCAAAAACAAATACAACCCCTGCAGGGCAGGCCAAGCAGATTTTGTTCTGGCGATCATACAAGCTGCGAAAGTGGTAGATGAAATTGTGGATCGAAGCACGATTGAAAACGATGGACCGCTAGTGATGAACTCGTTCGGCAAAAATCGCTTGCTCCAATGAGAGCATGTCGAGACGAAGACGACGGTCCTCTGACTCAATGCTACAGTTGCTCTCAAGCACAATCAATACGTAGTCGTCGCCGGAAGTCGATGTGGTCTGACTTCTCATTTCTCGTGAGCTCGAAGTTCTGCCAAGCGAAATCCCTATCCCGAGCCGCCACCTTGATCTGGTAGATGAGAGAAAGGAAAGCCCACATGCAGTCGCAATTCAAGCCGACAGTCGGACGTGCTATGCCAGAATGCGCTGCGGCGGCCGTTACATCCTAATGCGTTGCACCGGAATGTCACAATGCATCCCAGGAAGTCAACTTCCAACCTGTCCCCGATCGGTCCACCTGCTCGACAGAATCGTATGCCGTGAATAGCAATGCATGGCATCAACTCTAGATTAATGATTGGGACGCCAAGAAGACGGCATTCTATGGAATATTGCCAGCTCGGATGTACAGCGTCCGACACAGTGCATAAATAGAGACAGGGTGCTGGAAGAACCACATTCTCTGTAAAATAAAGTCTGTATCAGCAATCCTGGAGCTTTTGCCGAAACAGGAACGGATATCCAGCCACATATCCACAGCATCTCCATAGTGGATACAACATTGCGCTGCTGCTGTAACAAACGAATCTGTTGCTTCAGCAACTGCATGTATAACCTGTCTGCTGCGGTGATTGCACTGCTTTCGGATTGGGCAAGAATGGTCGAGCCAACTGATCAAGGTCCAACTCTGCTTCACGGAATTGGAAAAACAATGCATGGCAAGCTATGACTTCGGCGATCGATTTGAACCCTCCAATGTACGTTGGCTTTCCTTCGGTGACGTGACGAAGCCAGTAACTGTGATATCCCTGACACGAAATACGAAACTGTCTGTAGAGGTATTACATGTGCCGAACATCCGTCAGTCTGCCTGTGGCGAGACCACTCTGCGGTTTTGACCCATCGATTCACTGGAAGCCCGGCGATATGCCTCCTTCAAGGCTCTGGGAGTTGTGGCCCGGTGGTCGAGTTTGGGGCTTTGTGGTATCTTTCCGGGCTGCTACAATGATCGACACCTGGCATAAGACCATGGGGAGTTGGAGGCGGAGGAGGGATGAGGAGGGAGGGTGAGAAGAGGAAGGGGGGGAAAGCGGGAGTGGAGCAGACCTCGGAGACTGACTGGTCCGATGAAAAGCCCAGGCGGTGATTTGGCTGCCAGGACACCGGAAACCTGGGAGACAGAAAAGTGGCAGGGGCGGCGGAGACTGAAATGAATTAGGAGACGGTGTTGGGAAGCCCCCCGCGGAGTGCGATAACGGTTAAAAGCTAGAAACCATGACACCAACGAAAACAGACAAAGCTACAACCACACTTCGCGGCAAAGATTTGTGCCGTAGGGCTGCTATCGCTTCCAACTCCATTTCGTTGGAGGCTAGTCCTCCCGTCCATGACCGTTGATTTCCACTGCGATGTCCACGTGAATATGGGGTCAAAACCGTCAAGCACTCATGCTCGCAGCCCCAACGTACACAACCGGTAAAACAAAGTGGGTCGGCGCGGCGAGACCCAAGCTTGATGTGGACGACGACATTATTCGTTAATTAAGGATGCATGCCGGCAAATGCGCTCATGTCATGTACATGAAACTGGCAACATCCTTACATGCAAGCACTGAGCAAGACACAAGGACAAGACGATGCGCTCCACCGCTGCCTAAAAGCCGGGTTTTGTCGTAAAAGAAAGGACCGAGATTTGTTGCGGATAGGATCCAGCCCGCTTCAGGTACAGACTCATGCGTCCATGAATCCACATATTCCGCTAGCTTCGTGGGCTGGCATCACGGAAGAGGCGGCCAGCCCCCGGCCTATGTGAACGATCGCGAAAAAAACGGAAGCGAAATTGAGAACATGAGAATGGACGTGCGAATCAGGTCATCCCCTACACATGCAGGCGACTATGAAGAACGGAAGTGAACATGTGGACATGGGAATCGACGTGCAAATCAGCTCACTGATAGCAAGCCATGTAGCCTGACTGATGCAAGGATTGCATGTAACAATGTACGTCAGAATAACACAAGCATTAAAGGCTTGTCGCCAACAACACAGTCTTGGATGCTCCGCCATCGGGGTGCAAGCAATGCCGAATGAGTGCCGAATGGCTTCCAAACCCAGCGATCTCCACAGTGCTGGAACGAGAAAGGGCCGCAACCAGCTGCCACGAGGAGATCTCCGATGTCCACTGTTAAAACCGCTCCCTATGTGTTCACCGGCATTGAGTGAGAGCAGTGATTTGAAAGGGCAGTTGGTCCAACATGCATTCCGAAGAACAAGACTTGGTAGTATGACCTGTAAACTAATTGAAACACTGTGCAGAAGGTCATGCAGACGCCGGCATCAAGAAACGGATGTCCTAATTACTCGCTGCTCACTGTTTTAACTAACGTTCAGCGCAATGTGTACCTGGGTTCCGGACGTGACATGTTGCCAGAACTGGTAAGCCGGTGGACACAAGCTACTTCATAAGGAGACAGCTTATATTTGGCCAACAACTGCGTCAAAATTGGATAAAGACATGCAGCCCCTTAAATCGAATGAGAAATGCACCTGCAATGGGTTCAAAACATTTGCTGGGTCGGCAATCGACATATGGTGCAGGCTTCCATCTCATACACTCTTTTGGCAGCACTGAACCGTATTTCAATCTAGGCTGCAATCTGAAGCGAGGCGCACGCACACACAGCTGCAGGACACGAAAAATGCGACATGAGCTGGACGAAACAAAAACTACAAGTAGAAAACTGCTTTCTCGTTTCAACCTCGAAAGAGCACGCTGCCGTCGAGGCACCGTGGAAGCTCCACGTCATCACCCGGTGACATGCAACACCTCAGGAACTGAACTGCACAACGAGCATTTCCACGACCCACAGAAGACAGTGAATGATGTCTAGGACTAGGAATATATGTTAATCATTGAAAGGACTGCCATTGAAAAAATGTGATTCAACTTGGCACAACGTGGCCAGTCCACTCTCTCCCGCTCTCTCTCTCGGCGAGATTCGGTTCTCTTGAGGCACCGGATGCTCTTTTGAAAGGTCTGTTTGTGGCAGTCCGTCATCTTCTTGGGCTCTGCCGGACCGGCGACCGTGAAGGACAACCTTGGACAATGCCTGGCCCTTGGCCGAGCCAAACGCAACGTCGAAACGTTGCAGACTAGAAAGTCTCAGAAGCTCCCAAACTTCAGGTGCGGGCCGGTAGACGAAAGCTATACGGCCCAAACTGGAGGGATGCGAAGGGAAACAGTGGGCTCCGAGCATCGCATCGACACACACACACACCAGCGACGGACGGGAAACAAAGTTGAGGTGGGCTCCACGCATCCCGCATCATCGCGTCACATCATGTCACATCCAATGCGCAACGGGGGTCAGCAACTCAGCAACGTGGCAGGGGGATAAATCAATCAATGCAGGTTTCGGCCGGCATCCAGGGCCCCACTGCTAACACAGATAGAAACGAAAGCCTTGCTACGCAAGTGTTCGTGATTGGTTGGTCGTGGTGTTACAGCGACGTTCACTTCGGAACAGCAAAGGAGTTGAGCAGCACAAGCTGGGACAAATTACGACGGCAGGACAGGAGTGACCAGCAGGGGGGTTGCATGCTACAACCAGCTGAGTGAATAGCCGATTCAGTTCCTTAAGATCTTGGGACGAATTTTCCACTCCTGGCCGAAGAGACCGGGTTTCTGCATGATTGAGTCACATGCTTCAGCAAATTCCAAGTCAGACACACGTCCACCGGATCCCTGCAAAAGAAGGACAACTGTCAGGATGCCATTGCCAACGCCAAGAGGCGCACGACAAACGGAGCCTGTTGAATGAAGAAGCGATGGCTCACTAATGGAAACGTGAAGCTCTCTTGATACTAAAGCAAAACTTGTACGAGGGTTGCTTGCTGCTGGAAGTATGTCTCTAAGTCTGCTTTTCCGTATGCACACATGCCTGTATGTTCGGGTGTAAAATCATGATGTGGTTTGTGTACATCTTTCCCTTCCAAGGTTACATACGGTATGCTACAGTTATAGCATAGCATGTGCGCGAATGCATGTGACCGTCACCACTAGCTTTTGTGTACAGCTGCTGAGCCGCCGTCGTAGCAAGACACAAGCAAGCATGGCAAACATGCCACAGCAAATGTGAGCATGATCTCTCGAACCCAAAAGCAACCTGCACATGTCCTCTAAGACTGCAAAGGCGATGCGAATCGGTTCATGCCTGCCAGCACAGGTCATGTCTGGGGCATACGCCAGCCATGTCGAAGAGCAGTTCCAACTGGTTCAAAGCCATTGCCACGTCTGAGCCTTTGTGATAAAGAAATAAAGAGATGACTGGACCGAATAGGATCAATTTCAGCACAGGCTTTCTTGCGGAGGTGAAGCACTCGCATGCACTCAAATTCTGGACCTTGCGGGACGCTGTGGGTTACTTCATACTTTCAACTTCAAATCGAAGGACGCAAAGGCGAGCATGTTCTGCAAACGGACATGCTGACCAACATACTGTACTACCTCATGGGAGCCTTGCTTCATGCAGTCAGATTGACGAACACTGCAAGCCACATACAGTACTGCTAGCACAGTCCAGCCTGGTGTTGCAAAAGCCACCACACACAGCGCACGGCGTCGCGTACTGAAAATTTACACAGAACCGCTCCAAGCCAAAAGCCGGCGGAGAGGCAGAGATGGTGCGAAGCATTGCTGGCTGTTGTTAGACGCAGCAGCTGTGCAAATGCAACCTGCGCATCTGCTTGCTGTGCATTGAAGTTTGCATCACCTACCCGGTCGGTATCCATCGTGATGCGATGCTCATGCTCTTACCCAAGTCGCAAACTGCAAAACTAGTTGCATGGTGAAAACTCCTGCGAAGCATTGCCACAACAGGGGAGGAAGGACCGTCTCGCGTCAGCAGGCTTTTGAGCAGCCTGTGACCTGCCCCCGAACGCAATGAAAAAAGCTGTGAAATGCGTATCTGACAAGAAGCTGCCTGTGCAACGAGCGAGAATGGGAATGCAGCGGCCAATGGGCAGTCGCAATGACCCCGTAAGGCTGTCACTGATGTAGAGCCCACCAAGAGACAGGACCACCTGGCATTGTCCATCAGCGTAACCAGAGCAAACACGCCGCGTGTCTTCCAGGTTTCCACTGGTCCACGGTCCAAAAAAAATCCGACACGGCCGCTCAAGCTTGCCGGCAGCACGGCCGGTGGTCCACAGGCTGCAAGCTGGAGGAGTAGGGGTCGTGACCTCAGCGGTCCTCGCAGTCCTGCTTCGCGGCTGCTATCTACGAAAGCATGCAACCTCACTCCTTCAAGACTGGCGTCCTATAGTTCTTGTAACGTTTCGTGAACGGTCCTTCCCTTCCTTGCATGCAATTTGACAATCGCCACCCAGGTGATTTCCTTTTCTATAGCCGGAATTGTCCTGTCAAAGGCAGCGAGACGCTGAGAAGTCTTGCAGCGAGCAGGCCTGCATACGCACCGCCATAGGCGCCAGCAGCCGCAAGGATCAAGCCTCGTGCTTCCGGAGCGACTTTCTGAGATCCCTTCGAATCCCAACCGAAAGGCATGAAGAACTCTTGCGTCCAGAGCTTGTGCACACTTGTAGTAAGGCCCATGCTCATTGGGGGGTCTAAAGCGTCCTCCACCTGCATCCAAACGGCAGCATTACATGTCCTTCGTCCTACCCTCAGCCACTTCTGCAAGACATACTCGACGTTGGGGACCTGCTTCTGCTGAAGCTCATCCATTTTCTGCCTCACTTCAGGCGCCTCATTGCAATGCCAAAGTTGGGGGTTCAGAAGAATAAGATTCACCGATGTCAAAACATGAAGAAGCACACTCAGCCCTCTCCATTGCAACTCCAGGGTCGGTTCGCTCAGAACCAGACCCTCAAGGTGCGCATACAGCGAACGATTGCCTCAGCAGCATTTTGCAGGTGCTGGTGCCCAGTCACAGTTTTATCAAGAGTCTACCGCATTTGCATGTCGTGTACAATGAAATCTGCCTACTGCCTAATCAATCTTCAGGCATGTTGCTTGAAATTTACATGAAAATCAAGCACGTTCTGCTCCACTAACCAGTTACCTAAACTGCGGTGTCAACTCCTGAATACTATGGCAATCTGCACCAACCCAGACCCCCGAGAGGATCTAGAAAGTAGATCCCTTAATGGGGGTTCGTATAAAGTACCCTTAGTAGTATAGGGCCCCAAATTGGGGGATCTACTTTCTAGATCCTCCCGGGGGTCTGGGAAGATTTGGCGAGCCTAGACAACGTCCCGGGCTTCAGGCCAACCGCTGGCTCCAAGCATGCGTGCCATCGACAAACACCTGGAACCCACCGAGAACAGCGACAACAGCCGGAAGTTGCCGTGCTTTCGAAGTCCAGGACAACAAAGCTTGGCTCTTCGCCACGCAATGCTGAACGAACATACCCGTAAGCTCTTGATGTTCGCAGCCATTCCTCGCCAATTCTCGAGGCCGGCTGACGACCCTCTAGGGGATTCTGGTGCATCTTCCGAAAGCTAAACCTGGAAATACGAACCTTGAATTCCGCGCCCCGAAAATATCTAAACATCAAGCCTCGAGATTCACTCTCCGGCAAAACACAATGCACAAAAGAGCCGCATTCAAGCTGAAACCGAACTAAAACAAACGCCAAGCTTATAGCACAAAATGTCACAAAACACTTCAGCATATCAAAAATCAGACCTCCATACGCGTCGGAGCTTTCGAATGACGGTTTCTGATTGATTGATAATTTCTGAATGACTGCAAACCCAGCAAAGTCTCTAGCTGCTGGCTTCACCTTCGATGTTGTTGCCCGTTGGTTGCATCTTGTGACTTTCTACGGAATCAGAGCCGGTACGATCCAGTCAATCCGCAGACACGCACGCCGCCCTCGCTCAAAACCTGTACACACCGCTGCGTAATAATAGTGATGAGCCAATCAATACCTTTACGGCAGTGCTCACATGGAGGCGACCCTATGGCAATGGTGTTGCTCTGGTTGCTGTACCTGACAAGTAAAGAATCAGAACATGACGCCCTGGTGGCGTGCATTTTCGAGCAGTCTCATTTTCCTGCTACAGTATGTTGCTGAATCCGTAGGTGTGATCGCACATTTGTGGTAGTCGCATCTAGAATCTAGTAGCGTTGAAAAAAACTTCTCCGTTTCCCATTCTGAAATCACGTAAGACGTGTTTGGGATATCGAGGATACATCGAGATGCAGTGGACTTTCAAAAAAAATTCCTGACCCAGCATACTTGTTTCGTATCGGGTTTGTTACCCATCATAATTTTTTCTTTCATTTAAGAATAAGAATGGGCCATGTTCTCTGCGAAAGCTAACTGTGAGAAACACTAGACGTAAAAGAGCAAGAGCGGACTTCTCTCTTTTTTTACTCGCAGAGGTTGCTGAAGTTGGTGCGAGGCAAAGGGATGCCCGTAACGAGAAAGAAGCAGGGCAGAGCGATGCCTGGCTATCTTTAGTCCGGCTTCAGCAACCTCTGCCTGGCAGGCTTTCTCCCCTCACCGCGCGAGGTTGCGGAGGAGGACCTGGCGAGGCGAATGTAGACTCGACCGGGCTAAGAGCCAGCCTGAAGAATGCAAGCAGCAGCGCAAGATGAAAGACCCGCTTTTCCATGGATGCGATGAGCGCAGTAGGCTGCGCTGGGCCTCGCGAAGGCGTGGCGGGAAGGTACTCTCCTCGCCTTTCAGTGAAACGGTATGCGATGCCGAGCGTGATGCGCACGCGTTCTGCCGAGCGGTGCTGTAAAAAAGTTTAACTGTACGACCCTACACGGTCACACCTTTCTCTTGAGCATTAAAGGCGCTGCATGGTAACATCTATACATTCCATGTGCCGTAGCCTTGGGCTCCCAAAGGGGGACTTACCTATACAA
>BGNK01005332.1:2098-32463 GCA_003297005.1 Symbiodinium sp. clade A Y106
CCAGAGCGACTCTTCTTTGTCTTTTTCTTCGGTTTCATGACCTTGAGCTCCTTCAGCGGCTTCATGGTCCGAGGGTTTGCTGCAGGCTTTTTCTTCACAGCCTTCATGGCTTTCATGGCCTCGATGTTGGAAAGAGGGCGGGGCCTAGCTAGATATTTTTGCTTGATAAGCAAAACTGCAGACCTCCATTTCCTGGCTGACAAGTAGGGCTTGGNTTCATGGCTTTCATGGCCTCGATGTTGGAAAGAGGGCGGGGCCTAGCTAGATATTTTTGCTTGATAAGCAAAACTGCAGACCTCCATTTCCTGGCTGACAAGTAGGGCTTGGGCTTCTCCAGCCCTGCAAAGTGCAGTGTGCATGCTGCATCAGTGGCGCGCGCCGGGCGCGCACTCTACGCGCGCCGGGCGCGCATGCGAGCTGTATGTACTTAATCACACAAATTGCACTGTTTAGCATNCCCTGCAAAGTGCAGTGTGCATGCTGCATCAGTGGCGCGCGCCGGGCGCGCACTCTACGCGCGCCGGGCGCGCATGCGAGCTGTATGTACTTAATCACACAAATTGCACTGTTTAGCATCCACATTGCTGCTTCCAGAGCGCGCGCACTACGCGCGCCGGGCGCGCATGCGAGCTGCATGTACGAAGTCACACAAAATGCACTCTTTTGCACACACCTAGCTTGCTCATTCCACAGCGCGCGCCGGGCGCGCCCAGGGCTTTCCAACCCAGACTTTGCAAGGGCTGTAAAACGTTGGAATTTAAACCGGAAGTTTCCAACCCTGGGCTTTCCAACCCGAACTTTCTAGTCCTTGCNAGACTTTGCAAGGGCTGTAAAACGTTGGAATTTAAACCGGAAGTTTCCAACCCTGGGCTTTCCAACCCGAACTTTCTAGTCCTTGCCTTTCCAAGCATGCAAAGCATGTTTTGTCTGGCTCGCCCCATCAGTCTTCGCACTTGCACCAGTGCTGTGAACGGAAAACCATGTCGTACTGCTGTACATCCTTCAAGCTTAGCCATTCCAAAAGGTAAATTCGGCTGCAATGTAGACACACCTTCTGGTCCAAGATGATCGCAACTGCGCCAGCGACTGTTTTTTCATGCTTTTCAAGGAGATAGGCCAGCTCCTTGATCATATCCTGAAGAGTCTTGTCTGTATGCGACATGTCCACCGCCAGGAACACTATAGGATTGGAGAAGAGCACTGATGTCTCTTTACACAGGCTTTGCTGTTAGCTTGAACCACAAACTCCATGGAAACATGTTCTGCATGCAGTACAAGACTTCCTGGTACAAGACTTCCTGGGGCCGGGCTTCCCAACCCGTTACATCTCACAGCTGCAGCCCTGCCAGATGCATGATATCCGGTTTTAAAGCCATGCCTCGGAGCAACGATTTTTCGTCCGCCCTGCCCCCCCCGCCCAAGATCTACACCTGCCTCTTCCACACGATTCCCAGAGGTTGCTTCTCTACATTGGACACTACTTATATATNCGACCCCCCCCCAACAAGGAGAAGTCCAACATACAGGGCTTGCCATGAATACCCGGCTGTCTCCAACCCAGACTAGTCCTGCAGGGTCCTTCAAAAAAAGAGCTCTCCAACCCTGACCCGGCCCAGGCAGAACTGCCCAATAAAAATCAATAGAAACCGTTCATCAAATTCAATAGAAAATTTCCATAAAATCAATAGAAATGACCATTCAAAATCAATAGAAATGTCCAGTTAAAATCAATAGAATTTGGATATATGCAGTAAACATTTCAATTGATTTTACTTCCAAAAACATCAAAATCAAGCGCTATTGAATTTGCAAGCAAAATCAANATATGCAGTAAACATTTCAATTGATTTTACTTCCAAAAACATCAAAATCAAGCGCTATTGAATTTGCAAGCAAAATCAATATTCCGATTGATTTTTTTCAATATCGGATGGACTGGGAAATATAATCGGCTCAAGTGCCGATTATATTAATGGCTCATGCCTTTGAATTGTTTCGCCAGCAAACGCCATCAGCGCAAGCGTTTTTCGCATCAGCGCAATTGGCCAGTAAACGCCATCAGCGCAAGCGTTTTTCGCATCAGCGCAATTGGCCAGTAAACGCCATCAACGCAAGCGTTTTCCACATCAGCGCATGCATGAGTCTTGTTTCGGAAATTAACAAGTTCTTCACTAAAGTAATTACAATATATGTTTGTTTCTACTGATTTGGCTGCAGGCCGACAAATAACGCCATCGCGCAAGAGTTTTTCGCATCAGCGTCAATTGACCAGTAAACGCCATCAGCGCAAGCGTTTTCCACATCAGCGCTGGCCAGTAAACGCATGCAATATAAACCAAAAGCAGGATCCTGCTTTTGCTGCAAGCAGGCAAATATAATAAGACCATCAGCTCAAAAGTTTCTCGTATCAGCGTTGCAATATGGCCCAGTGAACGCCATCAGCGCAGGCGTTTTTCACATCAGCGCATGCACATTGTTTCGGAAAACTAGATGTGCTTCAGCATGCAGCGATACACATATACGCAGCGTATACGCAAGCGTATACATATGATATACGCAGCGTATATGGTATACGAAGCGTATACGCCAGTGGTAAATACAAACCACGGCGTTGAACATACGCTAGTGTATTTAGTGTACGCTGGTCTGCAAAACACGCCTTTGGATCCTCACGGTAGTACAAGGTTCACTGCAGTTGCATTTACCATAAGAGATGCAAACAACATCAGTCCTGATGACTGTCGCTTGCTGCGCGATCTAGGATTTAGACTCTAGCAGCCGTAGACCGTTATACATACAATCGTCTGTACACGCTCAAGTGAGTGCTCGAACATGTCCTAAAGGGGGGAGCTAAGAAAACACGCACTCCGGGCATGTTTCCTAGTGGCGTATCAGGTGTCAGGTTATAGGACAGATCGAAGACTCAACAACTGACTATTTGGCTCAAGGAAAACACGTGCGTTTGCTGTACTTGTTGCTACTCCTTGTCAGAACATTTGTGTCTCCTGTGTTCTTCTGTTCTCAATGATACATCTTCCAGAATGCCTGGAACCACTCCAACTTTCCGTCCCTTCGCCAGGTCTTTTTGGATCAACAGGCGCTTGTGGCATTCCAGCGCATGAGCCTGGTTTCAATGCATGTAGGCAGCAGCACGCAAAGGGGTTACATGGGGTTACAGTTGCTGGGAGCAGTTGTTTTGATCGTTCATGGACCCATACAAACACCTATGTCGTCAGCTGAATCCCAAGAAGCTGTGAGTTTGGGTTGTGCTTCAAGCCGCTCCGGACCTTGACAATTGGACGTTCACTTTGTTTTTTGAACGTTGTGGGCGAATTCGGGTTTCAGGTTTGGACTTGGGTGCAGTGCGTGTGGCTGCTGCTGCTGCTTTTTGATGTGTGCTCTGATGGTCGTGCTGCGGGCTGCTATTGCTGCTTTGCGGGTTTAGTTCCATCCAGATCGGTGGAATGCAAGCTGATTCGCGGATGCGAAATCTTAAGAGCTTGCGGCACTGCTTTCAGATTTCGCAATTTCGTTTGCAACTTAATCCCATGCTAATCCAAAACGGGTTCTCTCTCTGATTACATCGGATCTACGAGTAGGCAACTGTCCGAGTTCAGGAGAAGCTCTCTCGAAAAGGGCGTTGGGGTCAAATTCCTGGGATGTCGGCGTGGCTACTGCTCCCAGAGGCGAGAGGCTGCACTGTGATTCGCTTCTCCCAGCTTTGGGGCAAGTCACGTTGTATTCTACTCTGCACCGCTTACGTCTGTCAGCTGCTGGTTTATTCCGATGTCTCTCTGGACCTGGTGCTCGAAATTTATATGATACGGCAGGTGCAGCATTTCGCCAAAACTTTTTGCGAATGCGCCTGTTCTGATGATTCTAATAGCGAGGCTTCTACCAGGGACGAATCGGTGTCACTGGGCTGCCTTCGCTGCGGAAACGGAGCTCTCCGATAACCACGACGAAAGCACCTGCCTCTTGGATCCTCTCGGCCAGCTTGTGTGTGGGAGTCGACCCTGCCTCCCTCCCTCCCTGTCTCCATCCCTCACTCTCCGCGTGTTTCAGCAGCCATCAATATGCCGTCATGAGTACACACAGTATCTCATGAAGTAAAAGTTTGGAGCAGCTACAGTTGCAGCTGTCTAGCGAGCATGTGTGCCAGCGGCATGTAGACAGCGACTGTGTCGCGGGGTGGTTCTGAAAAGACGGTTCCAGGACGGTTTGTGAGTAGTCCGACAGCAAAGGTCCCATTTGCAGTGACGGTCGTGGCTGGTCGCAGCTCCATTCCAACTTGATCTACACGTTTGAGTACTCGGGCTTGCCCTGCGCATACGAGTACGAGCAGCGCTACGAACATGCGGAGCCTTCCAGAATCAGTTGCCCTGGTCGCCTGTTGTTTGTTTCTTTCTTGTCTTCTGTCACGTCGTCTTCTGTATCCAGGGCGTCGAGCACACTGCTTCTCTGAGGCTTGATCGTGGAGGTCTCAATCGAGGCCTTTGTGGTGCCGTTTCTGTTCATGTCGACAGATCGCCCGCTGCAGTATATGGAGGACGAGACGACGGAGGCGATTGAAGGGTACGACTGAAGGGTACAACATGGTTCATTGCGTGCTGTAGTTGCTTGTTGAACCAAGTGGCCCAAGGTTCAGCTGGAGTTTTCTGTGCGTCATAGATGGCCTAAGCAGATTGCAGCTAAAGCATGCAAAAGCGTGCCAGGTGTCATCTGTCAATTGGTCCCACACATTGACAGACAGAATCTCGGCAGCACTGAAACATACCAGGCGGGGCGCTCCCCGTGTGAAGAAGTAATGCTGTGACTAGAGTACGCTAAATGCCATGTCGCATCACTGGGAAGCAAGAGCGAAACATGCAGCTGAACTCCACACAACCCTGCATTCAACATTGTGCATCTGTCTGTCTTGTATGCACTCTGAGCATGTCCTCGGGGATGAAGACGGCAGAAAAACAGTGTGTAAGATAAGGACGTGAGTCCACTACCCATGAACATAAGAACTAACGGGCTTTCAGCTTTCGAACTTAAGTTATGAAGTCCAAGTCCAAACCCTTCTGCTGTTGTTGTGAGATGATCAGTCTTGATTACAACAACTAGCTTAGAGATGTATCCTCAGGACAGCTTCCTGCACGTACACCCCTCCAAAAATCAAGCTTCTGCGTGCCATGCGATGGAATGTTTTGGAAGACAAAACATGGAGGGGCCTTCTGCGGCCGGTGGATGCTTGTGACCGCAAGTCAAGAACTCGAGTGCTGCCGAAGGGGAAACTCAAGTATCAACGAATTCAGCCCCGCATACGATTCCTTCACGAGTTTGCACATGACAGCCTCCGGGTCCGTGTTGGGGATTCTTCTTTGCTGGTTTGCGCCTCCCGGAGGCGGAACTAAGGCATGAGGTGGGGAGAGTCTCCCCACCTCAAGCCGACGAGCACCTCGACCATCAGCAGGATAGGACCAACACGGAGTGACAGTGCCAGGCAGAGCATGGGCGGCAGGAGTAGGCCGCTCCCCCCACAGGCGGCAGGCGTCGGTGACGCTCATTGTCATACAGAGGCATCCCCGACATGGCAGATTTCGCAGCGGGCGAGCACGGAGTCGACAAGCTGGCAACCGAAGCCGCAGGAGGAGTCAGCGGGAAATGCGAAGTCACGGAGCGAGCCTTGCTCGCGGGACTTGTGACCGAGATTTTGCCAGACACGGCAAATCTCGCACAACGGCAGTGGCATCATCCTCGCTCTCGTCACTCGTCGTTTCGTGTTGTTGCTTTTTTGTTTTTGTTGCTGGTCGTTGTGTTGCTGGGGCTGGCTCTTTAGGCCTTTAGGCCTTGCGCAGGAGGGGCCGTCCTTCTGTTAGGCCAGGCTCCTGCCTCGGTCGATGCTCACCGCACTTCACCTCACCTCACCTTACACATGACGGCACGGGAGCATGGAGTACACAGAAAATTTCTGAACAATCCAAGCCTACCACACAGAGACGAACGGAACAATTCTTGCATATCCCTGCTTGAATGCCTGCTCCGTAATAATTGGTGGGAAACAGAGCCTGTCACATCGGGCGCGCTCTTAGATTCTTGCAAAACAGTTCATTTTGATTTTTATGCCAAACTTTATGTTTCGATTACCAGCTTGACTTTTTACTCACATGTGTTCGCAGTGCCTGCGAGATGATTGGCACATGCATCAGACGGTGATGACACCAGGAGTCACCATGCAGCATTGCCCAGAACGAAAAAAGAGCAGCCAGGAGCAAACCTTGGGGCAAGCGCCTTTCAATCTGGAGTTGAGAGTGACCTCAGTTGCGAGGAGATGTGTGAGATGTGTGCAGGGGCAATGGGATCAAGATTTTGCAAACATCTCGAGCCGGCCGCGTCTATAGTCACACTTGCACTATCCAAGGATTTGCCTGTAGCACTTTAAGTGGGGTGACCGAGGCAACCCGGAAGATGAAGAGCAGAGCGACGACCTTGACGACTTCTTTGACCAGCGCCTCCGACGGACTCGGCATGACCCTTCTGTCACTTCTGTCTGTAGAATCCTTACACGAAACACGCAGCTTGTCATGCTGCAGCTCTGACATGTTCTACATCGAGGCAGTTGCGTTGGAGTTCTGTGCACTTGAGGAATGCCAATGGAGACGCCGATGGAGATGAGGGCTTGTTTAATTGATGTGGCCACATCTGCAGCGCAGCAGACTCCAACACCATTCCTGCCATTTGTGCTAGTTGTTCCGTTCTTGCAAAACAAGGTTCGTTGCTGGGTGGAAGGAAAGGTGCAGGAAGAATGTGCCCACTCGGATATTGAATTCGAAATTCAGAGCCGTAGGATATAGGATAGACTTCGACTTTGCCTGAGAAGCCTCTTGTTTCTCGTACGGCTTCGGTTATTAATGAGGTGTTGCCTGCTTGAAACTCACAGACTGAGACTCAGCCGATTGAGCCGCATCATGCTGGTAATTGAACCGCGCACCTTGAATGACGTGAGGTTTCATTAGTTCACTAGTGCCAAGCTCAAGTGCAGCCTCTCGAAACAGAGTCACTGCATGTTTTGTGCCCTCTTGCAGGTCGCCATCCGCATGCAAACTTGAGGGGTGGGGAAGAGGGTTGAACGCCCTTAACGGTGCAGGCAGCGCGGGCGGAAAAAGGGGCTACAGACAAGGCTTTCGGCAGAGGCCAAGCCAAGCTTCGCCAGGTGGCTCCTGCTTCAGCGCCTGCATGGCGACGACTTGGTCGGGCCATGCGAAGCAAGCTCGTTCCAGAGATGCAGAGCCGCTGGGAGGTGGACTCAAACAAGGAAGATCAAGGAAGCTTCTTCGTATGTAAATGAAGGCCGAGCACTGCGACTGAAACTTCCAGGTGGATGTGAAGGACGTGCAGCTAGAGTTGCGCACAGACCACACCGGTCATGGAATCTCACTGCGCAGCTGGGTGGCATGCAGTTGTATGAAGGGCCTGCGGATTTGGTGCAGCTGAAACTTCTTCCCGAAGAACTCCAAAAAGTAGCTGAGACCTTGCAAGCCGGAGGCAAAGCAGAAGCAGCAACAGCTCCTGGACACCGGCTGCAGGAACAAAGCATTGCTCCAAGCAACCGGCAGGCATCGCAAAGCTGGCTGTCAATCGGGACCGCCTGGGCGGATCAACAGAAGCTTGGCACCTCGGAGATCCTCGGATGGGCAGCTGGCGCGTGAGACGAGAACACAAATTGCTGTGTTCGCCAAGGTCAATCTCGAAGGGGTTACGGCTGAACTTGTTTCGATCACTGGAGGCGAGGGCGGGGGGGCTGCGGCGATTCAGTTGTTGATCATCGTGGTTTTCCTGCCGGACCGTGATAAGAATCAAACGACTGATGTGTTGCTAGTACAAAGCCCAGAAGATTTACTCAAAGTGCGACTTGGTGCGTGCGACCTTCTTGGCGTTGGGAGGGTTGTCTTGCGTACCTTGCGGTAGTAGGAGCAACATGACTGGTCTGTCCCAGACTTGCCAAGCTCTGCAGGTACCTGGGGGTTCGGTGCTGCACCTCTGCTCCAACACCTCGGACTGTCGGCAACACTGGACTCAGGCATTTGCTGCCCCTGCCAGCATGCACGGGCGGGCGGTTTCGTGCATTCCGCAGGTGCAGGACGAGAGGGAGCAGCTCGCGAAGACCACGAGGAGCTGACGTGAGCTGACGTGAGATGTGCATCCTCTCAAGTTGCCAAGGTCATTCATTGCCTTAGGCTAGTGATCACGGCGCAGTGCACGCCCCCCGAAGGACAGTGCCCGGCTCAACATTGTTCTCAGCGAGGCGCAGCCACACCGTTTAAGGGCAGTCGTACATTTCAAGCAGTGTTGATCTCACCGTGCGGCCGCGCACAAAACAAGATCGTCGATCCGACACTTAGCAGCAGTGTCTGTGGCAGCTGCGATGACGACACCCGTGCAACTGCCATCACTTCGAACCACAGGGCTGTCGGCCCCCCTTACTATTCGTCTGCCGGCAACAAGCATAGACTACTCATATACTGATAGATGAATGCGGAAGTGAGCACGATTCTTCGCACCGCCTGGACGCTTCAATCAACACACTGAACGTGCGGTGCTCTCGTCATGAACAGGAGTTCGGGTTGATGCTTTCTCACGAAGCTAGCTGTGTGGACCCTATGGAAGTTGTGGGAGTTGTCGTTTCTCAATTGCTTTAGTAGCAGGGCACCAGGTGAAAACAAAAACTAGCGCGACCTAACTTGGTCATTGAGCAATAAATAATTAGTCAAGGTGGGGGGGATGGTGCCCGCCCCTTGCACCTCACAAATGGTTGTTGGAGAGGCAACAAGAAGGTGTGATAGTTTACGGGTCTCACCCCATCCCTACTTCAAATTCACTTTTCCAGAATGTTTAGAATGCTTTTCCACAGCGCATGCCTGTGGTCTCGAGCCGGCAGGATCGACACTAGTTGATAACAGCAGTTCCTTGTTGCCTTTGCAGTGCGCGTTGCAACTTTTGCGCCGGTTTAGGATTGTGTCGGGCGTTTAGGCATTTGCGGGCCAGCGCATGCCAAACAGCTTTCTGCTTCTTTGCAAGTGAAATTCGCAACAGCTGTCAGCACTAGCAAAGACAGTGGGTTGCCTCGGCTTCTTTGACCACATCGCTGACAATATGTCCTGGACCCACTAGGAAGCAGAAATGCAACACATCCAGGAAATGTAACACTCCTACACAAAAAATGCCAAGCCTCCGCTACGTTCGAGTGTTTCGCGGTGCTGTTGTGCTTTAGCGCCCCACCCTTTCCAACTTCTAAAGTGTTCCCCCACACATTCTCGTGTGACATCAGCACTGGGACCCTCCACCCGAGTGTCTATTCGGGGGACGGTCAGCGCTCAGACGCTTACGTTGAAGTCTTGCCAAACTCGACGAATGCTTCGGCTTATTTTGCGTGGTTCAGTCCGCAACAAGAGCAGATGCAGGCTTCCGGGGTGCAGCCTTCGCTGGCAGCGAGCCCCGGCGCAGTGCAGGTGCAGACATGTGCAGACGCAGACAGCGCATTTCTGATTCGCGATGTCGTGCATTCATCTTGTGTACTGCGGTTTTGCATAGCAGCTTCAGAGACGAATCAGTGAGAATCGCACGTGCTTTAGTTTTGCTTCCGAAGTGTTATTTCAGTGTAAAACAGACATGTCATGGCCTTGCTGCAGGGCCAGGGCGACAGCATGCAGGGCAAATCTCACCATGATGCACACAACTTCAATCATGCTTCACTCTGCTGGTGCCTTGCAGGTGATCAAGGACCTGGTGGATGTGCCTTCGACTGCGAGCAATACCGTTTTTGCATGCTATTTCATTCGCGAGACCCCTTGTTTGGTTGGCGATTGAAAACTCAACCCGGAACGGGAGTCACACGGCCCTCACGGCAGGGTATGCACGTCACTTAGACAGCTTGTGCTGAAGGCCTACCTTCAAGGGGCCGCTGCCGGTGCATCGGCCCTCCGCGCGTCAGTGTGGAGCTCGAGCTTCTAGGAGAGGGATCTGAGTCAGAGCATGACTGCACAGCAAAGTGCACCGCAGCGGTGTGCACTCTTTGGCTCGAAGGCTTTGGAAAGGCTCCCTACAGTCCCGAGGGTGACGCCAGAGGTGCCGAGAGGGTGTCAGTGCATGTGGTTGGGCGTGCGACTGCTTGAGCGCTTGCTGTGTTACGCAGGCTTACCAGGAGCTGTTGAAGCTGGAGAGGCTCCCGACGCGAGAGGAGCAGGCCCAGCGCCACTTCATCGAGGCCCGGAAGCCGCAAGAAATAGTCCACAGCCCGATCTTCTTTCTTCGCTGGCGGGCCCTGTCCCAGTAAGATGGCGCAGGACCTGTGTCCTGGTTTCAGGCAACCAGGGCGCAATGCATCCGATCTTGGGTTAGTTTCCTTTTTCAGGCCTCTCCACCACGCGCATGTTTGGGGGTTACTGTGTCCGGATCCGTGTAGAATATAAAGAAACTGGCACCCCTCATCAAAGCTCAGAGAGCCAGCCAGCAGAATGAGCATCGTTCATTCGATCTCCACTTCGGCCCTTGTGCAAGCACATTTTTGCTTGCACGGCCCGGCAAGCCTTGGTGATTGGGAGGGGCACGGAACATGAATACGCAAGACACCACGTATGCGTTGGAGGCTGGTGCGGAAGGGTTTTTTGCATCCGATATAGAGATTGAAGATGTGAAAAATACACAACACGGTTCGCGTCTAACGGCGCAGCTGTCGACAGAGTCCGGACCCTCCAAAGATGCTTTCCAGGGCTGCGTCAGCCGTGGCGACGCTGAACTAGAGCGCAAGATCCCGTATCCACAGTTCTCAGATGTCTTGAGAAAGAAGGCGAGCCGGGGCGAGGAAGAGGGTGGGAAAGCCCTGTACTGGCATCGGTCTAGCTTGGCGTCGGCGAGTATTTTGTGCTGGACACGCACTTCGAAGCCGGTGGTGCATTCCGTGTTCTGCTCGTTAGTGGAACGGCATTTCACAGCTCTACTACGTCAGTGACAGGTGACCATGTAGCGGCATAGCCACTAGCTGCTAGCTGCCCGGTACCCTGCGCGAGGCTGTTGCATCGGTGGCTTGGTTGGCGGACTGTCAGGTGCCGGAGTCTTGCACCGAAGAGTTGCTTTCGCCAGTCATTGCTGCAGCGTGCAGAGTTGAACCTGCGCGAGTTTTTGCGAGTCCACCTTGCCAGCATGCTTGTCTTAAAGTGACTGTCAGGTTCGTGCTAAAGCCTTGGCCACCCGTTCCGAGGACGAGGCTCCTGAACTCGTGTCTCGTGTCATATCGGCCGTGCACCCAACAGGTCTCTGCTGTCGGAACGGCCGTGTGCGTAGATGGGTCAGATCTCTGGCAGGTAATAAGTTTGGATGCCTTCCTGGAGGACTGCATTCGCCTTTCCGTACAGCAGCCCGTGATGCATTTTACGAGTCTGCAAACTTGTGGTACTGTAGCTGATAGCCTTCGTTGATAGACTGGTGAGCGCATGTGTGTCAGCGCGTGAATGATGTCTGATGTCTGAATGCTCTTGGAAGTGTCCATCGATGTCGACGGATCGCACCAAGAAGTGTAGCAAGAGCACATGAGAACGCCATATGTAGCTTTTGCCGTCAGGTGCCTCATGTTGTTTTCTCGGCTCGGCATGGCAAAGTGCAGGAACCAGATGATGCAAGCAAGCCGCAGTGTTTCTCGCTGAGCCTCAAGGCACGAGATTTTCGCCTAGTTCCTTTGAGGGTGCTTTTGTTTGTTGCGGATTTCTCTGTAGAAATTACTACTAGCTTCCACGGTCCAATTAAACAGCCGGGCATCGGCAGAACCACTCAAACCATTCGAGAGTAGACGCAGTACCAGTAACCACAAGCGAACAAGAGAAACCCTGCTTCAACGAAAAGGCTTGACATCGTAGTTGAAATTGCGAACAGAACCCGGGTGTCGTGTGTTTTGTAACCCCTGAAAACCGCAGAGGCCTGTTTCGGCAGGCACCTTGACCCTTTAGCGCATGGCGGATGCATAGTGCTCTTGGCCCTATACATTCTTTCCACAGCCAGGCTCCACGGAAATTGGGCCGATTGAATTCGAAACAGAACGCAACCCGCGTAAATTAGCCTAAACACCGGAAGAGCCAGCCACGCATTTGGCCAAGCCCCATGTCGCAGGATGGAGACAGAACTACGGTGTCTACTACGTCTACTACTACTACTACAGTCACTATACTATAAAGCCTTGTGTGTAGTGTCGCAGCGTGCGCTTTCAACAAAGCATATTTACGACAATACTCGAGCACGTATCTCGCTTAAATACCGACGCAGGGCTCATCGCTGGCTTTTCGACGGTTTGGGAAAGGCTCAGGTGTTTGATAGAATTTTCCCCCTCCTCTTACGCCAGCAACCCTGCACCCACACACCTGCAGCTTGCAAAAGCACGGGTTCTCGCAGGAAGCACAAGTGGAGCAGCGCTCACAAGCAACACAAGCATTGGTACCCCTTTCGCCTCGGGCCAGGGCCGAGCACTCCCGGCTACTGTAGTGATGCGATATTGCAAATACCTTTGACCCTAGACCTTATGCAGGCTGGAGGAGAGTTGTTGCTGTAGGTTTCTGAAAAGGGAAGCTTGGAAGCTCCCTTGAGGAGCAGGCACCCAACCTGAAGCGAATCCGGTGGCTCACGAACGTTTCAAGAGAGTTTTTTCCCTTCGGGCAAGAAGGTGTGCATCGTGGCCGGGGGATGAAGGGGAGCGTCCTCACACAAGGATTCTTGAGCCTATTTGGATCCTCGAGGTTCCAGAGCCTCCGGCCCGGACATTTGGCGTTGCAAAGACCGGGGCATCTGCTCAGTTTCTGCAAGAGGTCAACGAAAATGTTGGTCCATGCTTGCAGTCTTCTTCTGTTTGGATGTTTGTGTTAAGGCAGAAGCATGGCCCACAGCCAGGTGATTACATCCGTACCGCCGTTGCAGACAACATGCACCGTCTTGATTCCGCTACTCCATGCAACGCCTCCTTCTCATGATCTGCGCCCATGACAAGACTGGGTCGGACCTTCGTAGCACAGCGACACGCCTTCCCATGACATAGAGCCGAACAGCACCATTGTGCAAGGACTGAAAGGGTCTGGTGGTCTGGGGATTGGGAACTACTGTGTGTGAGACACGGTCAGATCGGGCCTCCAACCTGGAAAGGTCCCATCTGTGGCCGCCTCCTGCACCTCGGTAAAGCGGCCTGACCAGCCACTCGGCAAGTGAATCGGGAACTTGTGATGAAGCTTTAGTCTGGAGCTCTCCGCACCATGTGTTGCACGGGAAGCGGTGTCTCGAGTCTGTGAACACCGTCCCGGAGGCCTGGTTTGAGCTTGATTCTCAAAGGCGCCTCTTTGGACCTGTTCCTTGACTGAAAGAATTAGGAGGTCTCTTTGCTTTTTGCACTCAGTTGGTTGCGTCCAGACGTCATCTGGCAACGAGCGTCCAGCGGTCTCGTCGACGACCGCCTTAACTAAGGCGGGGAACGCTGCCAGCTACCTCAGTGGAGGACGGATGACCTCCACTATCCTGCTTTGATGCGTAGAACTCCTAGTCGTGCCAGTCCTAGTCCTAGTGGTCACAGCAGGGTGGCAGGTTTCGCCAGGCTTCGCTCGCAAGGGGGCAAAGCGAAGCACATTGCTTCAACTTTCGAGCGGATGAGAACTTCTAACCCTTATCCTGGTCCTCGACTCTTCGATCTTTAGTGTACTGTGGAGAAACCGTGTCACGCTTGCCTACACGTTTGGTTGCTTTCCGAGAAAGGTAAGGACGGCTAGGCTTTGCCTCTGCCGATTCTTCTAAACTGAGTCCGGTTGCTGAATGAGTTCTGTCAGGCGGACGGCCTGCCCCAGGACTGCCACGCCGGTCAAGTCCCATTAATATGCAAGAGATGAGGCTCAGGGTGCGTTTTTTAGACATCATTGAAGCGGTTTCAGAATTTCAGATGCTTTCAGCATACACTGTTGCACATGCACGATTCTCCTTTATCATCCGCTTCAGATGATAGGAGTGGCAGATGATGCCGCCTTTCTGTTCATCTTTGGGCCAGGACATCGTCGTCGATGCGCAGCTCGAGCATCTGGCCCTGCGTGTGACGACGGTGCACAGTGCCGAGGCATTTCGCGAAAGCGAAAGCTTTCCATGGCCCCGCCTTGCCCCCTGCGTGTGAGAAAGGGATCCAAATACATTTCGGACACCGCCTCAGGAATCGATAGGAGACAGCTACTTAGTTGCTACGTTTTCCAAGGAGTTGCTGTGTGAGCGTGCCTGTGATCTGCAGGACTTGGTTGTGCTGTCCGGCGATGTGGACAGGTCCGGTGCTGGAATGGCGTAAGGAACCTTCTGGAATGCTGCAGATCCGAAAGAAGTTGTTGGATCAGACTGTTGAGCACCATGCGACTTTAATTGCTTGGCTCAGCTGTCATGGCCCATGGGTCTCAGATGCCCTCAACCTCAGCATGTCGGCAAGCCATGGCAAGCCCAGAGCCCAACAGAGTCCAACAGCACTACTGTACTAGTGATAGTGTTAGTCGTGACTAGCACAGATGTAGTAGTGATTACTACTGGTTACCCGTCTGTCGAGTGCCACATCCCATAGCCACAACTCCGTAGGCGACACCCCGTGGCCTTTTCTACAGCCCCGCCAAGATGTCAGAATTAACCAAGCCGGGCATGACACCCGCTGCATTGACGGTGTCTCGGATTGGCAGCCAAACAAACTTTGGCACACTTCGATCAGCAACCAGCGACAGCTGTCCAGAAACCTACCGGAGACATGTTCCGAACCAAGGTCATGACCTACAACATTCTCGCAGACGAGCTTTCCTCGAATTTGGTTCCCCGCACAATGGAGGAGATGGTCTGGGGTCTGGGGACATGCTAGGGGCAGCTTTGGCCAGTGTAGCACTAAGTTGCCACGAGTCGGCTGCAGCTGTCACGCACGGTCTAACGCCGCAACCACTCACTTACCATTCATCAGGAGCCCTCCGTGGAGACCCTGATGCAAGTTTTTGGCGAGGACGCGCAGAGCATGGCATTGTTTGCCTTGGCATGCCACCAGTTTTTTGAACCTGGATTGCCATATCCTGCTACTTCTGTGGAGGAAAGCTTCAGCTGTCACAGTCTTGCTGAAAGCTCTCGGGAGGACTGGCAGATCAAATGGCCTGCTCTGACGAAGGCTGGGCTTCGCCGGTGCAAGCGTGCAAAGTGTGGTCGAGCTTTGCCAGGCTTTGAATGACGAGTACAGGAAGTGGCACCCCATGAAGACCTGGATCGTCGATCCGGAGGCTGTGTCGGATGACTCGTCTAGTGATCGCCTGCACATCGCTCCGTTTCATGGCAGGGGCTGAGGATCAAGTCCCGAGGACTCCGACCCTCAGTCTTCCGTGATCTTAGTCTACATGTAGGCTGATATCGCCCTGTCACATGCGTGGAGAGTAGTACAGTCTGCATTCGGCAGTCCGAACTGGCGCTGGTGTACGACTGTGAGGACTTTGGGACAAGGAGGATCTCACGAAGCTGTCTAGCAAAGGCTGGAAGCTCGACGGCGTGCAGGCTCCGCATTCAATGCCGTTCTAGCCGGTACACGCTGAGATAAAGGCTCGTTCAAACATAGTTTTCAGCGAGTGCAATGTTTGGCGGGTGGGTTGCTGGGTGGCAGGCCTCGAGATCTTGCATTTCAGCGTGCTCTTGACGCCAGTACCCTCGGGGCCTGCTTGATCTACGAACCTATTTCAACATACGGGCACGAACTGAGTCCCTGAAGCAGCCCGAGCTGAGATCGATGATAAACTACTTGCAGAGACTGGGTTGTATGATGTATGCGTTGCTACGTTCAGTTTTGTTCCGCAACATCTTAGCGTCAAAGCTACGCTGGCGTTGACAAACATTCGAAACATAGGAGTCATGGGAGTAGTCAGATTCAGTCAGATCCACGACGCAGGGCTCGGAGGAGACCAAAAATGCCTCAACTGAGTTTTGACTTGTCATGCTTAAGCCCGTTTTCGTTTAGGCTGTCGATGCAAGGCACAGCTATGCAAGCGGTCCACAGTCTTGCATGTAATGGCAAGAGCTACGCCCTTAGTCCAGCGAGCGAAAGTCAAAGCTGCACTCCAGCTACCCTGTAACTTCTGTGCACATGCCTCACAAGAGAATCTCCAAAAACAAGTCGAGGGCACCGAAAGAGTAATCATATTGCACAACGAGCATGCTCAGCTGTACTGAAGATTACTGAAGCACTGTGGATCTCCACGGTGGGGAGTTTTCGTTTTGTCTCCTATCGCTGCTTCGGAGCCTGCGCGCCTTGACATGCCATGCTTGCAAGCCGCAAGCCTTGCTACGCAGGTTGAGGATGCGGTGACCCTGGACGGTGGCAAGACGTTCCTCGGAGTTGCGCGTCAGCATCTCGACGAGGCCAGGCGGCCAGGCCCTTGCAGATCAGAGCTGGGACTCGGACTCGCTGTGGCTCTGCAAGTCACCGCAGCCGGCGATGGCACGCCTCGCATGTCTCCGTTTCGAGGCCAGTTGCGAGAAACTTTACGCAGCACTGCAGAGAGTCCAAGCAGAGTCGAGGGCCTGGCAGGCACGGAGTAGGGCAGTAGGGGCTGGCTTTTCGGAATGGCATCTACAGTGAATGGGCGCGGCTGTTAGGAACCTTCAGTATCAATGATGGGTGTTGTTTGGTGAAGGTATCTCCCTTGGCTTCAGGTTTGGCACAGATCTTCGCAGTCAGAAGTCGGAAGTAGAGCATACAGTAGCTGCCCGGAAGTTGCCTGGAGCTGGGGCTTTGGCTTGGGCTTCTGCAGCATCTTCGCGAGGTTCGAGGTCCCAGAATCCTCGAGAAGATCGATGCCATTCGGCCAACTTTCTTGGCTTTGCAGGAATATGACGTTCAGGACATTTCGAGCCGATCGCCTCAATTTTCGCACCTGGCAGTTCGCACAGTTGTTTTCGCAGTATTCCTTCCGTTAGACTGGTGACGTCTCGTCTTCGCCAGACGGGCGAAGAGTATAGGAGGCCTGCAGCCATTTTGGGTCGAAGCAGATAAGCTGGGACAGGTCACCCTCCGTAGACTGTCATACGAGCCTAGAGTGCAGGGTGTTGATGAAAGGGGCAGCTCATCAGGTTCTGGCCCCTGGACTTCAGCGGTGTTTCAGGGAATTAGCTCCATTGCAAGCGCGGCGTTGCTCCTTTGGTTTGTGAGTCTGGCTAAGCTACGCCGCGACGTCGCTACGCGATGCTACGCGATGCTGCTGTGCCGCCTGGCAGGAGCTTCCCACTGGGCCTCACCGCTCCTTCCGGGACGCTCTCGAGGTCAGCAGCCTAGCGGCCTAGCGTTCTTACACCGTCAGCGGTTGAGAACACTTGCATGAGGGCAACTCCCATCTCAGGCCAGGGGCTATGAGGGCGCGCTCTTCCTCGGCCCCGGCCAGGCAGACCCGCAGACCGATGTGAGGCCTGTGAGGCACTGCTCGGTCCCTTTTTGAAGTTCTTCCAGGAGAAGGTTGGAGTTGGCCTTTTCTGGCAGCGCGAGCGTGCATCCATGGTGGACAGCTTTCCAAAGGAGCGGAGCAGCGTGGATTGGGGGGAAAAGTAGCTTTGTCTGCGTGTTGCAACGTTGTGGAAGCATTGAAATGCGCGTTTGGACAAGACCCAGGCCGATTTAAGACAAGACCGCTCAATCCAGAGCCTATCCCGAAGCTTCGTCAGATTCCACGCCCAATCCCGAACCAACAACTTTTACAAGCCAATCCTAGTCCTAGCAAGACCGCACCTCACATTTTGTGAGGACCATGTCGTGCCATGTGGTATGGAGACAGGCCTCCTGTTTGTTCACTCGTTGCAGCACAGCCCTGGCACAGAGCCATCGAGTTCAGGGGCCGAACAGGATGCAGCACCCCACATGCCAAACCTCCTCACCCCCGGCCGGGTTGCCACCCGAAGTATCGTAAGCCCTGCCTCAGCACATGAAGTCAGACCTGCACCCTCGCGCATGAGATGGCCCAGGTTGACGTAAGCAGAACCACGAGATTCAACAGATACCTGTTACGGTCACAGTTGTAACAAATTTCACATTGGCGGCGTGAGGCTCTTACGCGAACGTCGACCTGAAAGAAGTGGGGCTCAGGGACATGGACGCTGAATTGCACAACATTCTTGGGTTCTGTCTGTCTGTCTGTCATCAGCCCGCAGTAGCATTACATTGGCCTATATTGGCCTTGTTTAGCAGCGGCTTCCGCCTCTGCTGGGGCCACAAGCCTGAGCCGTCTCAGTCGCTTGAACTGCGCCTTGCAAAACTTGGTATCGTGCTCAGGACAGGCGTCTGGCTGGCTTTGTCAAGTTGACTGTAGATGAGCTGCCCACTCTTTTGTGCCACTTGGCTGTTAGGTCTAGGTGCCACGGTCTCACGAGCCTGTGCTCGCCTTCAGCATGACTTGTTCCTAGGACCCATGCATCGGCAAAAGAAAGCTCCGCCAAGGTGGCATTCACCTGATGACAGGTTCACGCGACAAAGAGGGCTCGATTCGTCGTCAGGCCAGTTTTTCAAGTTTTAAAGGACGAAGCAATCGATCTCCGACGCACGCCATTCGAAATTTTTGCTCGCCTGGAGAAGCTTCGCCTCGCTTCCCAGGCCTCAGCAATCCCCCTTCAAAAGCTTTCAGCAGTTATAGTTCTAGCACAGCACAATTCAGTCGTTCTAGATTTTGCGATGAGCGCTTCTGGCCGTGCTTCCGACCCGTCCACCGATCATCTCAGCAGGAGCTAGTGACGATTGCAGATCTTATGAAAATGTGGGCAGATCCCGGCACAGGCGGCAGCGAGGGAACTTGTGGGTGGGGGTTCTGGTCTTCGCGTCATGGTCGGCTCTGGTTCAAAGCTGGCTGCTTGTGGGAAATACGGCAGGGCTACTGCATTTGCCCATGGGTGTCCTTTGAACTGTTACTCGACTTGAAGTAGCATGTGCCTGCAGGATGCAACGGGAGTACTGTACCCAATGCTGTTTTCGGGCACATGATTTGTGACACTTGTGACGAACTCGTGGAACCAAGTCGCTAGGAGTCATTCTCTGCGGGGATTTCAATGTGAACTCCCGTGGATTTTTGGAGGACCGGCTGAGAGCACGTCTGCAGTGAGCACTCAGACTTGCACGTCCCGTGCCCGCACCTCCACATGCTCCCATGTTTGGACGACGCTAGTGACTCTAGTGCGAATCAAGAAGCTCAGTCCACAGTGCCATGAAGTAGACGGAGACACCAGGGACCACGCCAAGCAAGGGTGAGGGCTGTCCAAAATTAGTTCTTCACGGAGTGCAGGCGCCCATTCGGGCGGATATCTAGCAATGTCACAGGAGAGACGACACGCGATGGCCCTGGCTGCTTAGCCACGGAGGGGTATTTATTTATTTGTTCTATGTTTTTTCATTTTCTTTTTGGGGGGGTCTGGGGTGGGTGGGTGAGTGGGGTGCGGAGGCCTGCGGGGAGCTCGAGGTGTGTGCGGGCAGTCTTTCTGTGCAAGTAAGCTTGGAAGCAATATACAGGTGGAAAGCGGAACGAGCTTTCATCCTACACAACGTACCACATCGACATGAATTTGACTAGATTAGATGAGGTTACCATTTAATGATTGTGCCATACTGACTGTTCTATATTATATTAAACTGATATTCTTTCAACATGATATGTATATTGAAACTATACAAACATTAAATGAATAATTAGTAAGTTCCAGTTATCACTACGAGCTATGTTACAATTTAATCTGATTTTTGAATGAAAAAGACTCGTACTGTTATATGGTTATATGAACACTATGTCAGGACCATGCAGAACTTACGTGGCTGATGGGGCGAACAATGTTTTAAAATCAGAACTCTTATGAACCCTGGACTGATGGGATGGAGCCTTGGACTGATGGGGCGTCCAATATTTCAAAATCAGAACTCTTATGAACCTTGGACTGATGGGAGGGAGCCTGGGATGTATATCATTATTAGCATAATTCGTACATATGAACCGTGTCGCTTGTAAGCAACCGTCCACTCAGAGCAGTCCGACCGAGCAGGCGACAGCTGTTCGTCCGCAGGGTCGTCGCGACACAGGCAGACGTTTGGCTGAGGGGCTTCGCGACCGAGGGGGCCGCATGGTGGACAGGCAACCAAACCCGTATGCAGCATGGCTGGATTAGAACGAAAGGCTGGAAGTTAACGGTGTGAACGTCGTAGGGTTCTGGGAAAACCTTCTGGAAAACCGGGGCTGAACCCCTATGGGTCTGGGCAAACCTGGGCTGTTGACCCTGGATCCAGAATCCAAGAGGCAGCAGTAGCTCTCGACACGGGACTGCACAACCAACGACAATTTGTTCATGTTTGTTCCGAGTGTTCGCTGATGTCAAGCGCGAAAAGTCTGATGACACAGCGGGAACGTCGCCCAACAAGGAAATTGCATGGTTGTTTCCGGCAGGCCGCAGCAGGGAGGGCTCACCGGAGACGGAATGACAACGGCAGGCTGCCTTTTGTTCCACCGTGCCGGCGATTGGATGAGTCAGTTTCTCTATCAACGGCTGCTGCCGCCGCGCTACTTTCTCAGTTTCCGGCTCGTCCCCGTTTCTGGCCGCCCAGGACGGAAAATTGATATTGCCGCACAGTACGAGGCCCAGGTGAGCAACCGCAACGAGAGCGAGCAGATGATCTGACAACCGCTTTCGGCTTTCGACAACCCAAAGCAACCCAAAGGAAGCGAAGTGATGTCCACACGAGATCACACGACGAGGCTGAGGCGAACATGGTTTGCCCATCATGATTGTCCCGCTGAGCTCGACAGGTAAAAGAGCTCGCCAGCCTTGCAAGAACGACGACGGTACATACTAAGTATACCATCGCCTCGTGTAAGCCGGCAAGCATCCTATCCATCCGGCGGGCAAAGCACCTTCAAAGCATCACCAGCAGCAGACAAGACCCCCACAGGAAACAACAAAAGTCCCACAGGACCCACAAGACAGCCAACCACAGGGCGAGTCACGAAAAGGCCTGGAAAGCTCACGCACAAGTTCCTAGTTAGACTGAACAGGCAAGGTTCAAAGAAATATACCGTAAGGCGGTGCAGCCAAACTCAAAGGAGCTGGAAGAAAGCCATTTCTGAAAGAACACAGCATGTAAAGTGAAAGCCAAAGCGATCAAGACACCACTCGCCTCCGACAACCTCAACCCACTCCAAACCATGAGCAAAGTATGCCAGCGGAAATCCCCAACCAGTCATCGACCACGACCACGAGCACGACGACTAAGACCACCAGGACGATCTCGACCATCGCCCCTCCGGGTGCTCATGAACGCATACTCGGTGGCAGGGGCGTTCACGGTGGATCCCAAGACCACTGCAGGAGCCAAGGTGATGATGGCGCCGCTAGCTACCCTGCTCAACTACTGCGACGCGGCACTGAGACATGCCACGGACTTCCAGGCCGGGGTAGACTGGGTCAAACATCGTGATGAACAGTGTCGGGCCGGAGTCGTGGAATTGAGCAGACAGCAGTGGCCGATCGGTGAGGCTTTTGAGAAGTCTTATCCGGAGCGGGAGCTGATGTGGCTCCAACCCCCGACCCGTAACCGTACTGAGCCGGAGGTTGCACCACCACCTGATGCGCAGGAGCCTGGATCGGGCAAGAAAGCGCGAACCAAGGCATTCTGTAAGAAATGGAATGACAATCGGGGCTGCTCTAAGACGGATTGCCAGGATTACCATGGCTGTGACGTCTTGATGTCCAACAACAAACCCTGCGGTAGTAGGGAACACAATCGTATGACGTGCCCAAATCGCTAGGGCGAAGGCGGCCCTGACGAGGTTGATGAAGATCTGGGTCAGGGTGAGGCCAGGCGAGTCATGTCCAGTGATGCCGGGATGAATCCTTGTTGAGGCTGATGGGGGATGCACAGGTCAAGCCATAGATAGCCAACCTAGCACTGCAGCTACGGTGTGTGTGAGCTGCACGGTTGAGCTGCAGGAGGAGTCTGTGGTTGCCCATAGGACGGTGTCCTTCACTCAACCGGGTCAAGGAGCTGGTGAGCGCCGTGCGCCCAGACGCCCTGTGTCGCTCTAGTACGATGCGGGTCCTTGGCCGGGATTCTCAGTCCGAGTGGCCAGGTAAGCCAGGCTTTTTGCTTCCGGATGGGGATAATCACTCGCCGCCTGCGTTCGTGAAAACACACGGGTGTATCACCGCTGCCGCAGTTGCCATGGTCGCTGCATCATGTGGGACCTGTACTGGCGATCTCACTGTTTGATGGGATTGGGGCGCTGTTCATCGCTCTGTCGGCTTTAGGCCTGTCCTTTCATGCAGTTGCTGTCGAGAATTGTGCAAGGGGCCAACCTAGTCATCAGGTCCGGATCCATGAGATACGGACACGATTCCACCATGCCGGGCTGAAACACCGAACCCTGGACCCGTGCTCTGATGACTCTGATGCACCTTTCAAAAGCGGAGTACATCGGCGGTGGAATTCCGGTACAGCTTGGCACCTTCTGGAACAACAAAACTACGGCCAACATGATGGACGGAACATGGAAGCTGTTGCCTACCAATGATGCACGATCTCTCTCCCGCTCTACTGGTGGCAGGTCCTGTGCAAGGTCAACCCAGCTCAACATCGAGCTTGGTATGGACATGATGGACATATAACTTCCGCCCTTTCCGAAGAACACACTTGACGCCAATCATTTCCACAAGACAGACTGGGTCTCATACGCGACGCAAACGCAGGGAATGTTCGGCCATCCTGCGTGCACCGCTGTATCGCCTCAGGCGACGCTTGCACATCCGGAACAACTGGATGATCAAAAGCCTGCGTGAATGTTGCCAAGCACTCCGCATCCCTAATTCGGCCAATGTTATCCCTGGGATCAAAGGCCGGCTTGAAATGATCATGAAAATTGACAGTCTCGGGCAAAGGTTTCTTACCTGACCACAGGCCATGCCAATTGCCGCGCGCATCTTGTTCAAGCAAGGCCGCGTTGGGTGGCTTCAAAGGAAACTCCGACATCGCATGATGGCCCAGTGAACCCCAAGAGCACCTAGTTCGCCTAACCCAACCGAAGGAGCAAGCGTGAATGGTGACAGGAGGTCCACACATGGCTGCATCAATGGCTCGTCGTACCTCTGGAGGTCCATGGCTGACGTTTTCCAGCATACTCAAGACCGGGCATCGCAAACCGAGCTCCCTAGCCAACTCCTCGCATTCTCGCGCCACTCTAGGAACATGTTGGAACATCACTGTGCGCTCGGATCGAAGGCTGACGATGCAATACACTGATGTCCTGGCACGGGCTGCCTCCAGCGACTAAGATTGCCGAGAAAACATTACTGACAGGATTGGCCGCAAGTGCTGAGCAGTAAACTTCGCAGCATCCTCAAAATGAATCACATTGCGAAACGACGCCCTGCAAACCCCGGTTGCCCTGAAGGAGATGCGGATCCAGCTTGCACCACTGGGGGTTGAATTGCCTGATTTGATTGTCAACGATAGATTGCGCCAAGCCATCATGAGCTTGCAAGTCTATCAGGCCGATTGCTACTTGAGGGCGACACCGGAAGACATCGGCGCGCCAAAATGGGCCTAGCAGCGTTCTGTGGCGCTGGCGGCATCGGCTTTGGGGTCGCAGCGAGGTGGGCCTACTTTGTAGTTTGCACTCCACCCATTGGTCCGACCAGGTGTGTCCAAAGAGGTGCACATGACCATGGGTAGTTGCTTGCCCTCACCATTTGATACGTGCAGTGCTGGACCCGGATGCGGCTTTCGCACTGAGGGCTATGATTGCACGTGGGCCGTGCGTGCGCGCATGGCGGCGCATTCAAGTGAGAGCCCTGAAAACACTGGCATGCTTCCTTAGGCCGTGGGAGGTCGTGCTACGAGGGGCCATGTCCCAGCCTGTGGCGAAGGTTGCATCAGACAAATGCCCAGCCATGATGACTGCCATGGCGGTGTTGTTGCAATGGCCGGATAAGTCTATCGGGTTGCGGTTTGTTCAGGGTTTTTTCCCTGTTGGGTTGCATTGAGTCCCCAGGGATCTTTAAGTCCATTGCATGACCCTCCTTCATTAAGCTCTCCTTGCGTCCAACAGGCCATGGAGGCCCGTGCTCCAGCAGCCTTCGCCCATCTTGAGCGTCGGTTGCCGAAGTCGTTGCATTCGCAACAGTTGTTTGAGCATACCATGATGGAAGTGGATAAAAGATGGGCTGAGGGATTGTTCACTCGGGATGAGCTGGACAAGGCTTTCGGCAAGCACGAGTAGTTGCCCATGTTGCGCTTCATGCAGGTGCAGTCATGCGGTAAACTGAGGCCGATAGACAACGGCAGAAACGCTGGCCACAACGAGTTAGCATGGGCCACCGAAACTATCATAACCAATAAGCAGCTAGAGAGCTCGTGCGATTGGCGGCTAGCCGTTTACCTGAGTGTCCTTCATGGCTTGTTTTGGTGTTCGGAACTGATGACATGGCCAGCGCGTACCGGCGGATACCGAACAGGCCTGATGAAGCCCAATTTGGTCGTCGGTATTTGGCACCCGGAGGTGGCTGGCATTCGTTATGCTATAATGCGGGCGCATCCATTTGGTCTTGCAGCAGCCGTTCTTAACTTCAACCGCCTGCCCGCGCCGGCCACTGCCATCATACGTCAATGTACGGCTACCGCTGCTGCTGCATACTTCGATGACACAGGCGTGCTTGACCTTGCGCGCAGTCGAGGTTCGGATCAGGAGTGCGTCGGAGTGGTGTATGAGTTGTTAGGCGTTCATCTCGACGCATTGAAGCAGCAACCGATGGCGACACTTTTTTTGTTGTTTCTTAGGGGTGCTCCTCAACCTGGCGGGTGCGGCAGCTTCGTGTAAGATGCAAGTTGATCTAAAGCCGGGGCTGAGGGAAGCACTCAAACTGGAGATCGAAGGCGTGCTTGAGCAGGATATGTTGTCATCAGGCCAGGCGTCCAAATTGCGTGGACGGTTTCAGTGGGCGAGTTCGGCCATGTGTGGTCGCATAGCCCGCGGGGGCCAGGGCCCGTTAGTGCGTAGGTACGAGGACGTAGAGGAGCTTACTCCTGAGCTCACACGGTGCTTGAAGTTCATGCTGACGCTTCTTGAGGTGGTGATGCCGAGACAGATTCCTTTGTCACCGTCCTTGTCTGCCGTTACAGTGCTTTACACTGATGCTTCATTTGAGCCTGCCTTGATGAAGTGTCCTGGCCTTGGCGGTATGTGTTTGCCGCGCGATGGTCGTAGGACGATGGGTTTGGCTAGTACGGTACCAGAGCAGGTGCTGGACGCCCTCCAAGAGCGTGCGACACAGATTGCACCACTTGAAGCTTCGGCGGTACTGTGGGCCACGCTGATTATTAATGCTTTCGACCCTTCCCAACCAACCATCCTGACTGCAGATGCATAATCAATGAACATGCAGCTTCGGATCGCGCACACATCTTTTTTCCACCTTCCTCGCAGCTCGCTCGGTATGTACGGCCCACTATGCTTTCCTACTGGGCTCAGCGCAGACCCCACAGCCATGTAAGCGCCGAGCACTATGGCTGAAGGTTAGCCCAATGTATGTCCGGATCCCAAAGCATAAGTGAACCGACTGCCGAAGCAAGCGGAAGGTTAAGAAGTGTCTGAAGTGGTACGCAAGGGGATTCACCGAGGCTCCAAGCGTCCGCTGATCAGCAATGCCATCTCGGCTAAGCCCATCCGACAGATTAGCATCTGAAGGCACATACTCAATCCACACGCGGGCGCAAACCGCTGCACACACGAGATGGCATAATGCAACTCTTCAGCCGTATAGGCTTGAGCAGGCTTCGTGAAGGCCTTCGGCCGGAGGCATCGAGCCTCAGAAGCATTGCGCTTCCGGAGGCAATAAGCTTCTTTGCTTTCCCTGCCCAGCCCTCCCTTTGAGGTTTCTTTTGCGGAGGCTGGAGCAGTTGCCTGCACCAGCATAGGGCTAACCTTCAGCCATGATAGTGCTCGGCGCTTACATGGCTGTGGGGTCTGCGCTGAGCCCAGTAGGACCAAAGCATAGTGGGCCGTACATACCGAGCGAGCTGCGAGGAAGGTGGAAAAAAGATGTGTGTGCGATCCGAAGCTGCATGTTCATTGATTATCTTTCCTTCCGAGTACACCTACTGGCAAGATTCAGGAGCACAGCCACAATGCTTTCCCCAAGTATTGGTGGATCGGGAGACACTTCTTTCCCCCAAGTACTGGCGGCGAATGGTTGGATTCAGCAGGATTCAGCAGTCCAGGAGCACGGCGTAACACGGCCAAGTATTGCCAACATGCTTTCCCCGTACTTTTGGCGGGATTCAGGACACGCTTTCCTCCCAGCGATCCTGTGTAAATAATCAGACATGATCGCAAAAATGTGCACCACATCGGGACCTGGGCGCAGGGGTACCTCCCGGGCCACATGCCCGCACAGTAACCAATTCTCTTTACTCTGCACGGTGCACCACGCTGTTGGGACTAGCAGTGTTGAGTCGCCGCTGATTTTCGTCGGTTGTTTGCAACTCAGGCCCCGAACCTGCTGAATGCTATAATCAAACTCTTGACTCTACGACTACACTGTTTCGAGCCCTGTTTGACCGTCGCAGCAGCCAGGAGGTTTAGGTAGCAGCAACAACAACAACAGAAAACACATCATTACTGTACCTTGGGCGGGAGGATGTCCCGGCTTTTCCCCGGTCGGACAGTACAACATGCACGCCGCCTGCGCCAGTGACATGCTCGCGTTTCTATAGTCTTCCACCTCCTGCTCCGGTTCTTGGACATGGCTCCTTCAATACGTTTACGCCACTTAGGAGGCTGGCATTCGTTGATTGAATTGTGGATCGTGGTCGTGGTGGCTGCAAGCGTTGTGCCATTCCCTATATACCGACGAACTGTACCTGATCTTTCCCTGCCTGGCATTGCGAGCTTCCAGTTCTTTCAGCTGCATTGTCGTCGATTAAAGTAGACGAGGAAAGCTCACGTCTAATTGCGCGGTAGGGGAGCCATACCTTCACGTGGCTCTTCCTGGGCTGTGCGCCGCCTTAGTCCACGATGCTCTCGCTTATTCTTCGACTCCGAGGCCGTCGAGGTTTTTTCCAGAGTGCGGTTTGGAAAAGCTGCGTTCCTCACACTGCAAATGTGATGCAATGTGCATGAGCGTCACGGAGGGAGGTTTCTTGCACCGAGGCGGTCGTATATGAGGATTGCACGCCCCTCTTGTCCATCGATGTAATAATTTCCGGCGTGGGTGGCAAGAGGGTTGAGGCCACCAGGCGGCGGGGAGGTACGTGCATGTACGAGCTGCCCGGGGATCTCAAGTCGATGCGGCGTGACCGGCGGCGCATTATGGCTCGGGGCCGCTTTGCGAAGATACTTTGCAGCGCAGCGTGTGGCTTCCATCGCAGGGTAGGCGTCGCACAAATGTAGACTCTGCAATTTGGCAGGAGCACATCTGGGAAGGATCCTGGGCAGCAAAGCAGTGGCACGGCTTTGCCGTCCGGTGAGGGCAGGTGCTGTTAGGATGCAGAAGTATCCTAAGTGCGGTCCATGTGCTCGGCGGTGCATCGACGTTGAAGCAACATCTGACACCGAGAATACACTAAGACTTTAGGACTCTAGGACTCTTGGTCTGGGAGTCTAGGTCTAGAGTCTAGCTGCTCCTTAGCCGGAGTTGTCTTTTTTACGCTTTCTTCATCGGCTCTGGCTCAGGAACTGGCTATGTGCGAGATTCCGACACCAAGGCAAGCCATTGTCATCACAGCAGGAACTCGAGAGTTGGGATTGCGGCTTGCTCTTTGGACTCAGGCAAACCGTTTTCGCTGGCAGCGATTTGGTGCTGCACCACTCCTACTCCGCGACGCTTTCGATTCCTGCTATGGGGATGAGGTGCGGCCGGGGGCGATGTATCCATGCTGTGTCCTGTGCCAGCCGGCATGCAGCGCGTTGGTAGGGCAGCTCACATTCACACACAATGCAATGCCCAGTTCAAGTCGAGGACTCTGGATTATCCAGACTCTTCATGTCAGGCCTGCTCGTCGACTCGAACCGGCACGCGCCTGGAAACCATCGAACCTGGGCGGCACAGTCTGCGCATGTCTGCGTCTTTGAAGGGTGGACCTCGAAGTAGTCTCGAATCTCGAATCGTGACGACTGCATTCAGCTAATACAGGTGGAGTTCAAGCTGCCGTTGTGCAAATCGGGTTCATGCCGGAGTGACGGGTTTTCGATGCGCAGAGCATGTAAGCGAACCTTAACGAAACAAAGCTTGACTGAGCAGATTGCTTAGTGGAGATTGTTAATTAAGAGTAAGAGGAATGAATCTGTCAGAGGCGTTGCCTTCTGTTGCGTGCCTTCATCAGCTTGCTGGCCACGTTCCGATACGAGGAAACACAATACCGTCGCAGCGACAGCTAACTCGATAGGTTTCGATTTAGCTTCGATGGACCTGGCCACCCGGGCTCAGCAGATCTTTCATGGCAACTACTTTCTCTGCGTTATTTTGCTGCGCAACTCCGTTTTCTCAGAGCACCAAGACTAAGATCTCAAAAGCAGCAATGCCTTTGCCGGCTTCACGCTGAAGGATTCATAGATGGTCGGTTAACGCACGTGAGACTGAGGATTACATTTTTTTCGACGAGGAGGCTTACACTCTCTTGGACAGTGGCTTTGTCCGAAAGAGCGATGCCCGGGTCTAGACTGCATGGAATCGTTCCGTAATCGTAACGTCAGCAACTGTTAACTGTTGGAAGAAGGGTGCGCTGCTATAAGTACTTGTGAGATCTTCGCAGAAGTAGCTAAGACGTCCTCTGATGCTTCAACACACAATCCAATCACGGATGCTGCTCTACTCAGGCTCGAAGTTGCAGTGTCCGGAGCAGCCAATGCCGAATGCAGAGGAACCCTCCGACCATATTCCTGTTTGCGTGCCCTACCTGCAGCTGCGGCGCCCGCGCGGGTGTGTGCGGGTGTAGGCATAGCATGGAGCCAAAGAGGCTGTTACTTTGGACAAACGTAAGACCGCTTCACATCCAATCTAGCCGAGGCCACTTTCCAACGAATCGGCAAGTGAATCAGCTGTGGCACGCTTCTGCACCTTCCTTCCCGGAGAAACCGACATCAGTCTGGCTGCTAGCAGAGAGCCGGTGGCTGTCTAGTTTCTCTTTGAAGCAGAGCCGCCGCGCTGGTCCGAAGTTGTCGCTCTTTCCCAGCATGATCTCGCCTGCGCATGCCAGAAAAGGTACCTTCCCATCAGCCATAGGTCTAATGGGACTATAAGTTGCATGAGCTATTCCTATGACGATATTTCTGATAATATAGAGAAGTTTGCAAAATTAAGGGATCGCAGCAGGCTCCGCAGACGCTGTGCAGAACGGACTCCAATTGCAATTCTTCCGACTTAGACTTGGTATGGTCCGCCCGCATCTCACAAATCCGTCGGAGGTCCTTGGCAGCCGTTGTTGTGTCTGCTTGCGTTCGACGCGGGGAGGCACGGAGCACGGACAGCGTCAGGATAGACTTTGATGTATGTATGTACGTCGGATAGACGGTATGTATGACGTATGCATGTGTGCGTGTATCTAAAAACCGCACACGTACGCGGAAGCGTGCTTCAGCAGATGCAGATTCTGCGGGCTACAAACTTCGGCAATCGAATCCGAAGGCGTGCGCCCACACAAGCCTTCACAGTACCTCCGGTACATTCACTTTGATTTCCAAAAGCAGGGCGTGTAAGGGACAGGTTTTCGGCCGCTCATGGATGCCATCGTTTGTGCACAGGCACAAACTTGGTCCTGTGTACAAACGAGCAGCTTCATGTCAATCTTGTTCCGCGGAATCTCAGGCAGAACAGCAGGCAGAGAACCTGAACATCCGGCGTCATGTACATGATGCCACCATGGCTGCTCGCATACGAGTCGATCCGATTGCAAAATGTCGTGGCAGCAAGGCGACTGGTGGGTTTTGAGGACAGCCAGACGAGAGACTTGATTCGTTCCTCATGCCCTGGAGAAGAAGACAAAGAGGACACAATCAAACGCATACGCAAGCACTCGCTCTCTCTCTCTCTCACACACACAAACACACACACCAACACACAAACACACCCACACACACACACACACCCACACACACACCACACACACCACACACACCACACACACCACACACAACACACACACAACACACACAACACACACACACACAACACACACACACAACACACACACAACACACACACACCACACACACCACACACAACACACACACACACCACACACAACACACACAACACACACAACACACACAACACACACAACACACACAACACACACAACACACACA
>BGNK01005333.1:0-18460 GCA_003297005.1 Symbiodinium sp. clade A Y106
CGAGGTCCCCATCAAACTTGTCAAGGTTGATATCAAAGACTATTTTATGTCTGGCACCCCGGCTACTTTGACAGAACATGGTGCAAATATGATGGCACAACCGTTTCAGCAGGTAGGTATGGATGTCATCGGGTTCCTGTTGAGTCACTAGTACGTACGTTCAGATCTTTTCACTGACCATGTCTGGCGAGTTCTCGTTGGTGCTGGTATGGGTCTCAACTTCTCGGGGGATCTGTGCGATGCTGCGTTCTATTCCATGTCCGAGGCGTGGTTCGTTCACAACCAAGGCCTCAGAGACCANGTCTGGCGAGTTCTCGTTGGTGCTGGTATGGGTCTCAACTTCTCGGGGGATCTGTGCGATGCTGCGTTCTATTCCATGTCCGAGGCGTGGTTCGTTCACAACCAAGGCCTCAGAGACCAAACCGGAGTTCTCCTGTATGTTCGCTTTAGGGATGATGTCTTCATGATTCTTCGAGACGGCTTGCACATGGCATTCTGTGATTTTATGGAGAGGTGGAGAGAGAAAGCGGGATGTTTCAAACTCGTTGTNCTCCTGTATGTTCGCTTTAGGGATGATGTCTTCATGATTCTTCGAGACGGCTTGCACATGGCATTCTGTGATTTTATGGAGAGGTGGAGAGAGAAAGCGGGATGTTTCAAACTCGTTGTGGAGGCTATTAGCAGGTCCCAACTGACTGTGCTTGACTTGAACTTGGAGATCACAAAGTCTGTTACAGCTGATGGCCGATGCAGATACAGAGTAGGCTTTCAACCTCACTTCAAGCCAACTTCACTCGGAGTGCCACTCAGCACGACCAGTTCACATCCGTGGCATGTGCATGCAAGCTGGCCTTTTTCCCAAATTAAGAGGTTGCACAGGTTGAGTGGTAGCCACGTGTGTTTCTCGAAAGCGAAACATGCGTTCATTTATAGGTTACAAGACAATTTTGANCATGTGCATGCAAGCTGGCCTTTTTCCCAAATTAAGAGGTTGCACAGGTTGAGTGGTAGCCACGTGTGTTTCTCGAAAGCGAAACATGCGTTCATTTATAGGTTACAAGACAATTTTGAACCGTCCACCCTCATCAAAGCTTTATGTGAGTACATTCCCCCCATACGAAATCTGAGATGGGAGGAGTGTGCTCCTGAACCGGAGGCCGACTCAGTGCACTCGCGCGTACTGTGGATGGTNATACGAAATCTGAGATGGGAGGAGTGTGCTCCTGAACCGGAGGCCGACTCAGTGCACTCGCGCGTACTGTGGATGGTCGTACCGTATCATTTTGTGTGGGAAGCCGCTTGTTTGGCGAAACACGCCAACGAGTTTTTGCATTCCACTGAAGCCAAAACCTTATGGAGGAAGGCATGGGGCACCACCCCGGTCTTCAGGATCGGTATGGCCTGGAAGGTCACCGCTCCGCCAGTGGCTTCGTTTTTCAAGCGATTATGATTTGGAGGTTGGATGGGGAGGTGGCGGCTTAACAATAATAATCTGTTTGTGTGCACTTGAAGGACTGAACAGTCCCGCAGCTATTGCCAGCCCGCTCATAGCGCCCAAGGGGGGTCATAGACCGTGTATGGTAGTTCCATTCCCTGGCAAAAAACGATCCCGCGCTGCAGTGTGTNAAGGGGGGTCATAGACCGTGTATGGTAGTTCCATTCCCTGGCAAAAAACGATCCCGCGCTGCAGTGTGTATCAGTGGGGATTTTGTGACGGCCTAGACACCGGTGTGTATTTCAGTGTGAGGGCTCAGGAGTTGAGGTTTTGTGGAGTTTAAGGATCTGGGGCTCTTAGGCTCCGGGTTGCTGGTATGGGGTTCAGGGCTTTGGGCTCAATATAGGGATCTTAATAACCTTAATAATNGAGGGCTCAGGAGTTGAGGTTTTGTGGAGTTTAAGGATCTGGGGCTCTTAGGCTCCGGGTTGCTGGTATGGGGTTCAGGGCTTTGGGCTCAATATAGGGATCTTAATAACCTTAATAATAATTAGAATAGGGTTCTGGGGTTCTAGTACAGTGCACTGAAAATAATAATAAGGAACCCTAGAGGACAGTATGGGTAATTATTGAGGCTTCCAGGTTAGGGTTTAGGGGCTACGGGTTTAAAGGCTTTACGGACTCTGGTGCTCTGGTGTTCAGGGTATGGGGTTTGGGGTTTGTAATGATTTAGGGGATCGCTGTATAGTTATAGGGTCTTGGTGGTTTAGGCTCTACAGCTCAGGGTTTAATAGGTCTGGAGTTTAAGGTATAGGTTCAGGGTGGGGCTCACCACCAATACCAGGAGATCCTGGCCGCTAATCCTTATGAATGTAGATCTAAAACACTGCGCCCGCTGAATCGAAAACATACTCAGAGGATCCAGGCTGAACAAGTCATACCGAGCTTTATCTCTAGTCCCTGATCCCTTTCACTTGCAGTCCGCTCACTCGTATAGTAGGTTACTGTGCCTATCTCACGACAGTATAGCAACCCATGTTGTCGGCTACTCGACTTCCAAGGTGTATTGACAAGATAACCCCTAAACGCCGATGACGGTGTAGACCCCTAATTCCTTACCAAACACTTACACATGGTGTAATCTTAGAATCCCCGTGCGAATATTGGGTATGGCAAGAGACAGACCCAAAGGGCAATTAAGGCGAATCTCAAGACCTACAGGCCATACAAACAGGCAGCCCCAAACCCTAGCGCCCGTAATTCCCATTGCTCGCACTATAAGCCCACAAGTAAGGAACCTTATTTTGAACCTCATCCGAAATCCTGAACCCTACGAGCCCTGGAGCCCATCCATGGCCCTGAAGGCGTGACTAATTGTCTTAAACCTTGCAAAGTTTAGGGCTGGATGAAGGACAGCACGAAGGCCTGCGTTCCTTGCTCTCACTTCTGAGCGGAGCAACGGTCCGACTCAGCGAACCGTCCAGCCCCAGCTTCATCACANAAACCTTGCAAAGTTTAGGGCTGGATGAAGGACAGCACGAAGGCCTGCGTTCCTTGCTCTCACTTCTGAGCGGAGCAACGGTCCGACTCAGCGAACCGTCCAGCCCCAGCTTCATCACAACAACAACAACAACAATAATCTGTTTGTGTGCACTTGAAGGACTGAACAGTCCCGCAGCTATTGCCAGCCTGCTCATAGCGCCCAAGGGGGGTCATAGACCGTGTATGGTAGTTCCATTCCCTGGCAAAAAACGATCCCGCGCTGCAGTGTGTATCAGTGGGGATTTTGTGACGGCCTAGACACCGGTGTNAAACCTTGCAAAGTTTAGGGCTGGATGAAGGACAGCACGAAGGCCTGCGTTCCTTGCTCTCACTTCTGAGCGGAGCAACGGTCCGACTCAGCGAACCGTCCAGCCCCAGCTTCATCACACGGTCTTCTGTTGCTCCCGATCTTGACAGAAGTACTCTTGTTGATGGAGTTGATCTTGAATTTCGTAGACTTGCGTGGTTGTCCTAGCTGCTGCATGTGCATCAGTTCAACAGAGTTGCTATGGCAGCCGGAGTCTTGTCGCTCATGACATGACTCAAGGTCTGGATGACACAAGCGCAAGCAGCTGTGAGAAAAGTTGCAAAGTTGCAAGTGATACTCTACTCAGCCGTTCTCGCGGCTTGCTTCAGAGCGCTTAAGAGCCAGATCAAGCCTCTTGTTCCGGTCAACTGTTGCTCGGTGATCCTCTAGGTTCGCTGGCCCTAAACCCTAAACCCCAACCCCTGAAAGCCTTAAAGAAACCTAAACCCCAAAACCCTCAACCCTACTTGGAGGCCCAGGAGACTTCGTAACTAGGTTATAAGTAGAGTTATAAGTACCCTGAACCCCAATTATAGCCCTACTTATAACCGACTTACTAAGTCCCCTGGGCCTCCAAGTAAGCCCCATAAACCCGAACCCTGAAGAGCGTCAGCCTTAAAGGACCCCTTATAGAACCCTTAAGAACTCTAAACCTAAACCCTTAGAGGAACCCGACAACCATAAAGGAAGCCTGAGAAACCCCAAACCCTTTAAAGGAGCCCTAAACCCCTAAACCTTTTAAAGGAACCCTGAAGATCCGTCCCCTTGCAGGTGTAGAAAGGAGCCCTAAACCCTAAATCGCCCTAAGCCCTTAGAAAAGCCCTAAACCCCTAAAGGAAGCCGACACCCTTAACGGAACCCTAAATCTAAACTCGAATCCTTGAAGGACCCCTTACAGAACCCTAAAAGAACCCTTATGGAACCCTAAACTCCCTTTAAACCCTAAACCCTAAACCCTAAAGCCTTAACAGAACCCTAAACCCTTAAAGCTTCATTATAGGAGCCCTAAAGGAGCTTTGAACAGTCCCCTCCCTCTCCTGAACCCCCTGAAAGGAACCCTACACCCTAAACCCCCTGAAAGGAACCCTAAACCCCAAACCGCCCTAAAAGGAGCCCTACACCCCGGCCCAAACCGCCCTAAAGAGCAATAGCCCCAAACCGCCTTGAAGGTGTAGAAGCGCTGGAATCGGCGCCGGGCGAGGAAGCCACGGGCGAGGCGCTGCCTCGCTAAGGGCACAAGCACTTGGCTTCAGTTCTGGGATCTCTCGGGGTTCCCTTTAAAAGGGGACTTCATAGAGTTTCATTGGGTTTGATGGGTTTTTTTTTGAGGGTTCCTTGAGGGGTTTAGGGTTTAGGGTTCTTGGAGTCCCTTTAATTAAATGGGTTTACGTAGGGTTTATAGGGTTCCTTTAAGGGTTTCATGGGGTTTCTTTAAAAGGGTTTCATAGGGTTTATAGGGTTTGGGGGTTCCTTTAAGTGATTAGAGGGGTCTCTTTAAGGGCTCCTTAGTTCCTTTAGAGGCTCCTTTAAGGGTTTCTAGAAGGGCTTACGGCTCCTTTTAAGTTGGGATCTCTTGGGTTTCCCTTAAGAAGGGTTTACGTAATGGTCTTTACAGGGTTTCATAGGGTTTAGGGTCTCTTCAAGCGCTCCGTTCAGGGCTTCCTTCTAAGGGTTTTTTTGGGTTTAGGGTTTCTGGGGTTCCCTTTAAGGAGGGTTTAGGGTTTAGGGTTTAGGGCTTAAACCCTAAACCCTTTAAGGAGGGTCTGGTAATGTTTCATCCGAGCGACATGTTTGTGGCAGCCTGCGCAAGGCGCTTCATGCGCATCCTCGGATCAAATGCGGTCGCTGCAATTTGGGGCCTACTATTTGGGTACTGGGACCCCCTTTAAGGATCCCTTCAAAGGAACCCTACTATAGATCCCTTATGGACTCCTTTACGGATCCCTTTAAAGCATATACACCCGGTTGCAAAGCTCTTATGAACCCAGGAAACCCCGTCTGAAGCCCTTACATACACCTCGTGAGGCGGCAAAAATCTCACACTGCTCAACCCCCAAAGCACAAGCCTATTGAGGCTGAAAGCCCTACACGGTTTTGGGTTCTATGGGATCTATGGCTTTGGGTTTAAGGTTCCTTAGGAGTTTCGGTTTAGGGCTATATGGTTTAGGGTTAGATGGGTTTACAGTATAGGGTTAGAGTGTTTAGGGATGCCATAGGGTTTAAGGGTCAATGTTTCCAAATTGTATATACTTTGGCAATACAGTACTCCCTACATAGGTACATTGGGCCCAAACTATATACTGTTTGGGTACATGGACCCTTAGGGAAAGAGCCATCACCCAAAAGAAATGCCCTGAACCCTGATCGAATCCCGAAAGAACCCAAAAGGAACCCATCCAGTCCTAATTGAACCTTTGAAGGAGCCGCTTCAGCACACCTTGAGAGCCTTTAAATTGAGCCCTGGGTCTTCCCAGCTCTGGGCATACCTTGCGGACCAAATGACCCATAAAAGCCGGGGGGATATACCTGCATACTCTATGTTCCTATATGGTAACTAATTAAATCTCAAGCCCTGTGAGCGTACATGTGGCCCAGAACTCTCAGCTCTAAACCCCAAACCAAGGGACCGTGTGAGGATGCCAACCATTCGCTTCTGTATCGTCACTGCAGCGCGATGCTGACGCATGGCCTCAGGGCTTTAAGGACCGTATGAGGGATCTTACTTTCAAGGCCCTTACAGACAGGAGATTTAGTGGCCACATGCTGGGAGCTGTGTAGGGCGCACCATGACCTGGCTTTTGCAGGGTCCGGCATTATTATAGGGACCCCGGAGAACGGCAGGGTATGTAAGTTTTGGTAGGATATGGGGTGTTTAAGGGCCGTGGCTACATGGGGCTTAGGGAGCGGAGGGTTCTATGAACCCCGAAAGCCACAACGTAAAAATCACGACTGAACATGTGGAAGGTCTCCTCAGACCCTAAAACGTGTAAATCCTCAACGGGTAAACCTGGCATGACCACAAATCACTAAACCCGAATCCCCGAACCCTAACCGTAACCTGCACCCTAATACCCTGAAGCCCCAAACTCTGAAGCCCTAAACCCAAAACCCTAAAACTCGAAATCCTAAAACCTTACCTGGGGCAAGGGGCTTATTCATCAGGGGACTCCACTAGCCCATGCACCCTCAACGGCAAAAAAGCAAACCCGAAATCTAAAACTCCAAACCATTAAACCCCAAAGCCCGAACGCCTGACTGGCCTTTAGGAAAATCCCTAAACTCTGAACCCCTAAACCCTAAACCCCTAAACTTTAAACCCTAAACCTTAAACCCTAGACCCTAAACCCCAAACCCTAAACCCCAGACCCTATAAACCCTAAAGCCTAAACCCTAGACCCTAACCCCTAAACCCTGAACCCCGAAGCTCCGAAAGCCCAGGCAGTGCTCTGAGCCACTCTTCGCACGAGAACTCCCCGGACGATCTTCTGGATGTTGGTTACCATTTTGTCCTTCCCATGCGGGGGTTTCCGAGCACAAGGGCTGCCATATTTTGCGGTCCCTATAATAAGGATCCTACGACTTATTAGGGTTTTGGATGTTGGTTACCATTTCGTCCTTCCCGAATTCTGTCATTGTAGGGTTTATGGTTTACCATTTTGTCCTTCCCATTTCTTGTAGTGTAGGATCCCTATCAATTCTTTGTCAGGGTTTCGAACCAGAACCTACAGAGTATATAGGTTCTGGTAGTTCAGCTTAATGTGGGGTTTCAGGGGTTGTAGTGTAATCTGAGGTCTTAGAGGAACAAGAGTGAACCACGGAAAGTTGGAATACTAGGAATTGCGAGTTTAGTTGTTGGGCCAAACCCTTAGCCCAGGGTTTGCCAAGGGATCAAGCTTGGTATATCTAGCTGGTTAGTCCATGCACCAGGCCCCAAGCAGAACACATGTTGGCAGGTCGCCAATGAATCATGGCTAAAACTGCATGGCTTGAGCCTCAACAAATCCAAAACCTAAAGGACCTAAACTACCGTACTACCCTTGCATCCCAATCCCCTATACCCTATACCCGTGAAGCCCAAGCCCCAAGCCCTGAAGTTCACACCAAGCCATGAAAAGAGCACCCCTCCAAAATGTGGCTAGTTGTCAAAATTAGGGTCCCTTTTCGGGTACCCTAAATAATAAGTGCCGTACTATAATAGGGACCAAAAAAGGGACTATAATTTTGAGAACCACCCATGTGGGGGTCTCAGGTTCCATGTAGCCGCTAAACCCCCAAAGCTGCAAATCAGGAGCAGTCCAGCTTCACGCGACGCACGTGGTAGGAGCGCCAATGAGACCTCGTTCACTCTAATCATTTTCTATACAGTCTACGGCTTAATAGCTAGAATGGGTGTTGGGCAGTGTTGGAGTAGAAATCAGCAGAACTACAAGAGGAATCATTGCAAGGAAAGCTTATTGAATGCTCTTCGGACCTCTATGTTACGCTCTGAAACAGGGTTTAGCCTGTTTAAGGAAGAAAAGGGCTTGTTGGCATCCATCCAGTGATCCTGACCAACACCTTGAACCTGAAATTTCGAACACTCGCCCCCTCATGTCCGAACAATTATCATTTTTCCCTAAACTCTGAACCTACACAGAAATCCAGCGCAGGCACTGGATCATTGTAGCACAGATCCACGTGACCGTTATCCACTCAGAATTCTCCTTCCAGGTGCAAGGAGAGTGTCCCTGGACCCCGAAGTTTGGATTCATTGCCCCTGCTCCGACACCCTGTCAGGAAAGTTAAGATGTGAAGTTTAGCGATTCCCAATAACCCTTTAACAAATAGTGAAGAAGCTCAGTGGAATTCCCCTAATTGGGGCTTTCCACGGTAATCCTGATCATAGGGCTATAAGGCTACAATCTACTATCAGGGTTTCCACAACGGTTTCTGGAAGGTTGCTACAGTTTGAATCCCACTTGCCACCTAGTCAATACGACTGCGCGTGCAAGCAGCCAGTGTTCTTAAGACTTGAACTTTCACGATGCTGATAAGCGAAGCAGGTTTGGTAAGTGAAGTGCATGTACGTGCCAACATCAGAGAAGCATCTTGTCGGCTATATGTATATGTATATGTATATGTATATGTATATGTATATATGTGTATATGTATATGTATATGTATATGTATATGTATATGTATATGTATATGTATATGTATATGTATATGTATATGTATATGTATATGTATATATGTAATGTGTGTATATATATACACATGTTTATACTAATTTTTGCACATATAAATGAATGTATGTCTATATAAATATAAAGAAATAAGTATATATATATATATATGTATATACACACACACGCATACATGCATGCATGCATGCATGGTATGACCACTCAGATTCAGTTCATTCGGAAGGATTGGGTTGAAGAAATCCCGCAACGGTCCGAGAAATTTTCACACAGAATCCAGAAATTACCAGGACTGTTTCGGAGAGAGGTTGCTTCCCGGGGCTGCCAAGATACATGTCTGAGGCAAAAGGGCAACGCTCCAACATGCAGGCTTTCTATGGGTCCCCGTAAGTATATAGTTTGGCCTTAAAGTATTCCCTGAAATAGGTACATTTGGCCCAAAGCATATACTGTTTGGGTACATACATTGACCCTTAGGGCTCTCGCAGGGTGTTTACACAGTTTGTACAAAGCTGCTACGCAGTTGGCATGAGATGGCCGTTCAGGGTTTATAAGGGTTCAAGCCCCCGGAAGGTGTTACACAGCTTCGAGTTAGTGTTATAGGCACACTACGCGAGACTTATATACCACACTACGGATCTCCAAGTCATGCTCCAAGATGAGACCCTAAACCCTAAACCCTAAACCCCTGAACCCTAAACCCCTAAACCCTAAACCCTAGACCCCTAAACCCTAAACCCTAAAGGGAATCTTCGGAATTTTAGATTTGCAGGCCCTTCAGGCTTGAAGCGGCTCAGGTTTTGTGCCTTTTGGCCTGAAAGGGTTTTAATGTAGGACCCTGATTAAGAAACCTTGGGTCCTTATTAGGGTTCCTTTAAAGGGTTACTATAAGTCAAGAAGTTCTGAAGATCTCGCTGAAGCCAGCACTCTGATCACACGCAGACGCAAGCAACGGCCATCGAACTTCACTCGAATTGAATTTTATCAGCGCATGACAAGCTTCTTACTGCTNTCAAGAAGTTCTGAAGATCTCGCTGAAGCCAGCACTCTGATCACACGCAGACGCAAGCAACGGCCATCGAACTTCACTCGAATTGAATTTTATCAGCGCATGACAAGCTTCTTACTGCTGTGCTCTCCGAACATGCTTAGCATTCGTGAGATTGCACATGCCTAATCACTGTGGACTCTTACAGGTCCTAAAAGTCGCATGGCTCAAGACGATTCTTCGTAGCCTTGTCTGAGCCGCCNGTGCTCTCCGAACATGCTTAGCATTCGTGAGATTGCACATGCCTAATCACTGTGGACTCTTACAGGTCCTAAAAGTCGCATGGCTCAAGACGATTCTTCGTAGCCTTGTCTGAGCCGCCATGCGAAGTTAAAAGAAACATGTTCAAGTTCTCTAGTCCGCTACAGACCTGGTGCAACCTGAACTCATGCAGGAATTTCTTCACTCCTCCTCAAGAGGTACGATAGGACTTTCTTGATCATCCTTGGAATGCACCGGGTCGATCAAAGTTTGGCCGCAATCCTGCCCTTAACAACTCGTCGACGCCAGGGCCTGGAAGAGCAGGATCTCGTCCGTGATGTCTTACGCAATACTCACAAATCCGGAGTCCTTGAACTCTGGATTGAGTGCCCCGGTGTCGAAATGCATGACATGGATTGAAAAGATGGTAGCATTGGTTTCCAGGAACAATGAACACATTCTCAGGAATATGGATTTCGGGTGCAGGCTGCGGTGGACAAGGAGCGAATGATGGTCCTGTCGTCTGTGTCGCCCGGTCCTTTTGATTAGAACCGTAGACTGTGCGACCATCTCCCAGCGGTGTGGAAGGCACCCTAGCGCTTGACTCAGATCTTCCTGGATCCCTATTGTCATACCCAGGAAGCCTATCTGCACTTTGAGCTCTCCGCACTTCCACTGGTCGTTCCGCATGTTCTCGTTCTTGGCGACGAACATGAAGTTCTCTTTGAATCGCTTCTGTAGTAGTGTCTCTCAACCTCTGCAGACGGCGCATCCTTCTGGCGCTTGCCCCTGGAATCGCTTCATAGTACATTTGCCACCCCGCATACTTAATCATTTCCCATGCCATTGTCCACAGAAGGGCAATCACTGCAAACACTCCCCACATCACCAACGTGCTATCAACAGTCATCGGCTCGTAGACTACAACTTCACGACTTGCATCACAGCCAACAACCGCCTGAGATAATACCAACAAAGCGACCAGGATCTTGAATCCATGCATAGAGGTAGTTGATGACGACGAAGTGGTAGTAGGCTCTACTTCTGTGTCCAGCAGGATCTCTTCAATGGTTTTCAGTCCCATCTTTCTTGACAGCTTCCTCAACCTGAAAGACGACAAAGCCTTGGTGAGCGCGTCAGCGATCTGTTCTTCTCCCGGACAGTGCTCGATCCTCAGCTCACCAGATCCGAGTCTTTCAGAAATCCAGTTGGCTTTAATCCGAAGGTGCCTTGTTCTCCAAGATCCAGCCCCTCGTTGGATCGATAGCGCGGATGTCGAGTCTGTTCTAAGAACTCCTTCCCATCTTCCAGCGCCAATGTCTTCCAGCAGTGCTTGTATGCTTGACAACGCCAAGGCTCCTTCAACGCTGGCATTCAATTCACTCTCAGCTGTACTTAAGGTGACCGTCGACTGACGAGCAGAACGCCAGCTGACTGGTGAACTTCCAACCAAAACCAACCAGCCACTATGCGATCTGGAACCCTCTGGAGCAAATGAGGCATCGGACCAAGAGGTAATTTCATTTCCCTGCGTCAAGACCTTGAGCTGATAAGACGATGTTCTCTGAAGAAAACCCAGGCATTTTCGAGCAACAACCGCTGCCCTCCGTGNAAATGAGGCATCGGACCAAGAGGTAATTTCATTTCCCTGCGTCAAGACCTTGAGCTGATAAGACGATGTTCTCTGAAGAAAACCCAGGCATTTTCGAGCAACAACCGCTGCCCTCCGTGCGCAAAGTGAAGAAACAAGGCTTGCACAGTACGCTAAGTCTGGACGGGTTCGTTGAGAAACCCAAAGAATTTCACCTGCGTACTGTTGGGCTTCCCTCAATTCATCAACTGAAAACACCGCCTCCTCCTCGGATGCCTCGAAACATGCTTGGTCTCTAGATACAGGGATCAAGTCCAACTGGGTCGGCTTCACATCATGGATCCGCACCAGCTCCTTGATGTACTGCTCTTGGCTAAGGGCGAAACCTCCCGGAATCTTTGTAATCTCTATCCCAAGGAACCGAACCGACTCTTCTGATGCCCAGGTCAAAGGACTGGTGTTCCAAATCTTCCGGATCGCATCTGCTACTGCTCGAATCACCGGCGGTGTTGAACAAATCAGCAAATCGTCTACATACACAACCAAGATGCCGATGAGAACAGCTCCTTCTTGCAGTTTCCACCAACTTCCTTCGACACGACATTGTACCATCTGAATCTTCTTCTCGCCGATGACCAGATTGATCTGTGCCAGCTGTGCGTCTCTGAACTGGCCCCACCATCGCGGACTCTCTCTGAGACCGTAAATAGCATGGCTGAACTCCCACAACTCATTAGGAGCACAGAGTCCTTCACGTACTAGTACGCGGGGAGGCTGTCCTAGAATTCGCTGTTTGCACTGCACCTCCTTCAAGGGCGTCTGCAAAAAAGCTGCGGTCACATCCAGGATTGCAGCGTCCCAGCCACGACTGCTGGATATTGCCAGGGACGATCGGACCACTTCCGCTGGGGCTGTTCCTGCATAGGTCTCCTCCCCAGATTGTGCTAGGAGATTTCCACAGGCGACAATACGCGCCTTGCGTTTGAAGTTCTCTCCCTTCTCAATTAGCACCTCGTCCGGGGGTTTGACGGTATAAACAATTTTCATAGGAACGATCCTCGCATTCCCGTCCTTCACATCCTGAATCACTCTAGGATCATCAGCGTAAACGTTGTCCTTTGCCTTATCAAACGAAGAAATCTCTTTGGTGACTGCAGGAATCCAAACTGGGAAGTTTGAAGCTGCTTCAGCTGGATCGACGGTATGCACAATCGACAACGGCTCTTCAAGCGATCCTAATAGGTGCTCAATGTCCTTGGTGTAGGACACTTCTGCCTTGTGTACTCCTGGTTGATGGTCACTCGATGCGATCATGGCCTTGGGTACTACTTCAGGATCTCCATCTTCTAGCGGAATAAACATATCCCAAGCAAACAATTCTTCCCGACTACAATTGAGTTCTTGATCAGAACCAGGAAGATCACCTTCACATCGCTGATCCGATCCAAGGAGCATCACTTCTCCATCTGAGGTCTCAACTTCAACTCCTCCGGTGGATGATGCCACAAGCCCACCTTGCGCTTGAACCTCCTTTGTGTTCTGGATTGACAGCGTACGCAAAGCAACCAATGGAGATTCCCCTGGAACTTCAGTCGGAACAGGAAATCCAATCTGGCTCAGTATCACTCTCTCTGGTCCTTTGATGTTTTGAGGAACTCCCGGGGTATATGCGATCATCACGACCCGCATTCCTTTCCATGGCAGCACTGCATGACGTCGGTGAGGATCAAATGACGTGACCCTACTCGTAGTCAGGGGATGAGTACAGCCGTAATGAGGATGTCCTTTCACATCCAACATCTCGGTGATCTTTCCTCGAACCACATCACCGTTCAAGAGCTCAATCCAGAGATTCCCTCCAGACCTCGGTAGCACCAAAGGGTACACATAGTTTGGCATCCCCGTGAGGTTGTTGCTATCAGCATGAAGATCCTTCGAGGTGTTCACGGAAACATACACCGCCGAAAACTCAGCATCCGGGCTTTTCTTTGAAAGCACGAACAAGCACTTCCGCTACCCAGGGCTTGTCATAGGTGATCTTTGTCAACCCAACAGATCCTCCATGGCGAAAGACTCCAAACTTCCTTTCTCCTGGGTCTAATCCCAAGGAGACATGGGCAATCAGCTTCTCAGCCTCCTCCTGAGACCAATCTTGCAGTAATTCACGAGCACGAAGTTCCAAACGGTCACCATGATCGAGAATCTGTACCTTTGATACAGCTACAACATCTCCGCTTCCACGTGCTTTCTCCCGCACTCGTCTACTTGGAGGACCAGGTAAATCCGCTTGTAGGTCTGTGTCTAATGGCTCAGGATCTTCAACACCAACACGAACGTGAACTGTGTGAACAAACTTCTCACCATCATCGCCAGCCAAATAGACAATGTGACCCCGCCTCAGTGTATCTGACAAACCCAGATATCGACCTTCAAGCCATCGAGGAGCTAAGTCATCGGGTTTTCCTGGTTCCGCTATGCCACCGTACTCCCGCCTTCTGACCAACACCTTTGTTCCAAAAGGAGCTGCTAAACGCGTCTCCATCCCCAAGGTGGTAGCCCTCTGCATTGAGGCCGCCATCGACGCTGCCTGTGGCCATAGTCGCTGAGGAAGTTTCGCTCCGATCAACAACGTCCTGGCCCGCTGCTTAATGCACTTCACCGCATTCTCCACCATGCCATTCTGCTGATGAAGTCCACCCTCACTGGTTGTAAACCTCATTCCATGGTACTTGATCCACTGTCGAGTTGCNGTCCTGGCCCGCTGCTTAATGCACTTCACCGCATTCTCCACCATGCCATTCTGCTGATGAAGTCCACCCTCACTGGTTGTAAACCTCATTCCATGGTACTTGATCCACTGTCGAGTTGCCTTGGCATAGAACTCCATTCCCCGATCACAATGGAACCTGACAATGGGGATGTTGAGAGCCCAGCAGTACATAACGACATCTTGTATTGCTTCCAGGACCGTTGAGCCCTTGTTGTCTGGCAAAGCTGACGCAAAGACAAGATTCACTAGGTCGGGACCTGATAGATCCATCTCTTCTTCTGGGCCTTTTTTCTTAGGAGGTTGACCATGTTGATCATCATCATCATCTTGAGGATCTTGATCACCATCTTGATCTGGTTGACTTTCCTTAACGTCGCGTTCTGCGCCCACGTCTTCAGGGTTCTCATAGTCGAAGGAACCTTCTTCCGGAGGTAGGTCTGCATCAAGTTCTCCAGGATCATATTCCAGTCCCACTCCCCTGCCGTCATCAAGGAACGACTTCGGAACCTTCAACTTTGCAACGAACAGGTACTTATGAGGTCTTGGGAAAGCCCCACGAGCATCAGCATCAAGTCCTGGAACCTTCAACGGTCCACTCACGTCTGCAGACAAAACGAAGCTGGTTGGGTGCTCAAATCTCGCATGCCTTCTTCCAGTTGCTCCAGCTGCCACACATGTCAAACAATCCGACCGAAAAGGTAGATGACCTCTCCTGACATGTTCTTTCCACTGCTCTGATGACATCTTGAGCATTCTTGGCGAGACCCTTTGGTCCCGAATTCCCAGAGCAACCTGTCCAGAAAAATCAGAGGTCCAAACCGACGGAGGAGCACGAAGAGGTGGTTCTGGATCGTATTGCTGTCTGCCTCGTAGGCCATCAAGATGCCGTAGAGGAAGGTTAGTACCCACCGTTGTATGACGACTCAGCGCTTTGCCCAGAGAAGACATGTTGAAACTATACGTGATCAGGCCCGCCTCCTCTGCATACTCCATCCACAGAGGGGTTCTCCAGAAACTCACAGCACTGTTGAAGAGAGGATCCGAGAACAACAGGTAACCGCGGGGGTCCATAGGCTGCTCCAAAAGAAACCCAACCTCCTTCACATCATAGGGTTCCGGAGAATTCGTACAACGTCCGGCTGTTGCCAAGGCGTGGAGGTACACCATCTTCACAAACAGACCAGTGTGTCTGTTTGTCATCTGCTGATCCTCGACAGGCTGGCCTTCCCATCCTCCGTAGGGATACACTTCGCTACGCAGCGGGCCTAGACCAGAGTTCATGTGTCGCTTCAACATGAAGGTATTCTGAGGAGGACCGCCAATCACTGACACCACCTTCCCGGCTCTTGCTCCCCACTCCAGTGCCCTCCAAACCAGAGGATCGCATACATCATGTGACCGCCCTCTCTGAAGATCAATCTCAAGCACTTCAAAACCTTGTCGTTCCAGAAACGTGATCTCCTGGTTCTCTGCCTTGCCCGCATACAAATGGATCACCCAGTTGGTCGACAGCCACAGTCTCTTCCTCTTTTTCCGGTTGAGATGCTTTAGACCACGAAGGGCTTCCCATCCATTCTGTATTGGGTCTGCTTCCGACAGGCCTTGTAGTGCATGAGGTGGTACACCTTCAAAGAAAGGGGCACTGTGGATAGCCATCATCGAGTCAGCCCCAATCCCAGATCCACAGTAGGCACGAAGATGATCAAACCAGGTCCTGTTGAGTGCCAAGACAGACTCTCTGATCTTCACCTTGGACTCTTGCGTAGCAGTTTTGAGAGTCTCCAACTTCTTGTCCTCAATNCCACAGTAGGCACGAAGATGATCAAACCAGGTCCTGTTGAGTGCCAAGACAGACTCTCTGATCTTCACCTTGGACTCTTGCGTAGCAGTTTTGAGAGTCTCCAACTTCTTGTCCTCAATTCTAGAAATGAGCTCCAAGGCCTGCTGCTCAGTGATCTCAGGACAGCCTTCTCGAACACGTAGATTAAGGACATCACCGTCTCGCCCTGTTAAGCGGCATCGGGTTCCATGCCACTCCATCTTGTAGCCCAGCACTCCCACAAGAGATCCTAGTGGTACAATGGGCGCTGATGATGTACTTCTTGTCGCTCCTGCTGCAGGTACCAGCAGAGTGCCCGCAGCGTTCATACGCATTTGCACCACTTCTCCTCCGGCCAAGTGCACTTCAACTGGTGAAGCCTTTTTCCACTCTTCATAAGTGTCCGCGCGTCGAAGAGGATGAGTGGCCCCGCTGTCAGCCAAGGCATAAATTTGCCCGTTATCATCTCCGGGGAATCGCTGCGATCTTATCGAAAGAACCTTCGTTGAGGGGGCTTTCGCCTCCACGGCGCCACCACCAGCCACCTTCGCCGCTGCTTGAAGGAGTGCCTCCCATGACAACACAGGTTGACCCTGTGCCGGCTCCAATGAAGCCACCGTCTTCGGAGAGGTCTCAGATTCTGGCTCTGCTACTCGTCCATCTCCTCCAGGTCCATTCTTAGGCGACTCCTGAGCACCGTAAGACGATCTTGGCTGATGAGCACGAGAAAGACGAGTGGGACACTCCTTCTGTCGATGCTCCTCGCTTCCACAGGCTAGGCATTTCTTGGCCTTCTCGCTCTTTGTTAATCCACTGAGATCATGTGGATACGGGCACTTTCCGCCCCTTCGGCANGTGGGACACTCCTTCTGTCGATGCTCCTCGCTTCCACAGGCTAGGCATTTCTTGGCCTTCTCGCTCTTTGTTAATCCACTGAGATCATGTGGATACGGGCACTTTCCGCCCCTTCGGCATCCTCCCGGTTTCAGAAAGTACTTACAGCCGGGCTTCACCGCTGAGCCGACTTGTTGGCCACCGGCTCCTCCGGGAACCGCAGCTGCGGCACGCACCAAGGGGGTTGTAGAAAATGTCGTCGACGACGATGCCAAGTTTTCTACCTCTGCCTGAAGATGCTGCTGGTACTTGAGGACGTCCGCCAAGGTTGGTTGTTGATCTATGCGTAGAGTCGCCCTGACCAGTTGAGTGCGGAACATAGCATCAGGAGCCTGGTTGATAGTGTTGGTGGTAAGTAAGGTGAGGCCCTTTGCTAAAACCGTTCCATCTGGAACAGACATGCCCATGTCTTGACATCTTTGAACCCATCTTGGCCAAGCTCTTAGGTGCTGCAGGCAAGCTTCAAGAGATTTGGGTTGCTCTCCGCCTTGAAGTCGCTGAAGGATGATTGTGCGCTCACCCGCTCCTCCCGGCTGATACAAGGTGTAGAGCCGAAACAGTAAAAGAGGCATACTTTGCGTGGAGCGTCGTGCAATCAAGTCCGTCTTCACCGTCTCCGGAACAGCCTGCACGACCATTGCGCACGATCTTGCATTTATGCGCACCCACTTGCCTGCTGTCAGATCTTGAGACCCAACAGGTTCCACCCCAAGTCGCTCTAGAGGTGAAGCTCCCAACCACTGTGTATAAGCTTTCACCACATTCGCCTTCACAGACTCCCACCAGGATCCCGAACTCGCCGACAAATCTTGCATAGCTGTAGTGACTTGAATAACCCAATCCTGGAAAACCAAACCACATTGATCACCTTCAGGAAGTCCCAAAGCTGGAAGAGAAGTAACCGAAGTTTTCACTGCTTCCGGCACATCGTCACCTTCATCTCCTTTGGACAGTGCCTTCACCTGGAGCTCCTGAATCTGTCGCATCCCCTGGGCCAAGGCTTCTACCATGTTCACAGTCTCGACTCCCAGGCCCCTTTTCTCCGTTGGCGATGCTGCCTGAGCGGTAGATGCAGTCTGACCTAGCTCCGGCTGCGTGCTCTTGGGAACGGAAAGCGCACTCGCTGACACCGGTTTTGTAGTAGGAGCTCTAGATGTCAGTTTCCCTGCAATCCCTTCCCATAGCCTTGACCATTCACTCCGCCCTTCTTGAACATCTTGTTGATCTCCTTCAGGTACAGATGGACCATGAGCTCCTGAGACACGATCAACATGAGGTTCTTCAGGGACCGTAGAGGGAGGAGGTCTAGACACCGAACATGGGAGGTGGAGTTGAGGGCAAGTCCCCAGCTCCGCACAAACATACTTGTTTTGAGCTGCTGAGCTGCTGTGTTTGTCACGTCATCGTTCCCAGGCTCCTCGATGAGGCTTGAGNTCCAGGCTTTATCGCACCGTACAAGCTGAGAGGGCGGTGCGAGGGGAACATGAACAATACGGATGTGCAGATGCTCATGAAAATGCTCATGCAAGTGATCTGCATGACATGGAACCGATCTCTCTGCTTGCAGCTCGTTCTGCAGTCTGACATTGTCAGCCTCCATTTCTGACATGCGCTCAAGTAGTGCACCCATCTGTCTTTGAACTTCTGCTTGAATTGCTTCCGCAGGGATG